>CM069858.1:2932297-2953761 GCA_036172795.1 Pelodytes ibericus | reverse complement strand
CCTCTGAATGTCTATTGTAGGCCTTTATTTCTACCCCCCTCTCCATCCTCCACTTTCTCCTCTCTTTATCGATCTCTCAGACAAGTACGGAAGGTGCGAAGCCAGTCACAATGACATTTACTGAACAAGGAGGCTCTCCAGAGTGTTACCATGTTACCGCAGCCTGGAGAGGGGGGGAGGATATCGCTAACAAGGTTTAGTACAATGATTACATCTCGCCTCTCGGCTGGGAGATGCCACAGATCCTGCTCAGCGATCGCCACTTACGCCCTCCTCTAACCCAATAAACACAAGAACAAAAACACGGGTTAGAGGTATGACTGGCTGCAGGTGGGGCGGCCATGACAGCAGAGAGAAATAATGGGGGTGATATATAAACCACAGCGGGGCCGCCAAACACTGGCTCTATCCCCCATGTGCACAAAGCAGACTCTCCACAAATGTCAGTAATGTCAGCTGCGTCTGTTGTACGGGGAACCTCTGGCGCTCTGTGTGACGGCTTATAGCGGGGAATAAAAGATCAATGCTTTTTATAATTTAGTGTCAGAGAATCTCCCGCCAAATACTATTCTGGAGGCCGGGTCTTATACTGCTGATACTGTGACTGTATCACCTAAACACTGCTTATACTGTGACTGTATCACCTAAACACTGCTTATACTGTGACTGTATCACCTAAACACTGCTTATACTGTGACTGTATCACCCAAACACTGCTTATACTGTGACTGTATCACCTAAACACTGCTTATACTGTGACTGTATCACCTAAACACTGCTTATACTGTGACTGTATCACCTAAACACTGCTTATACTGTGACTGTATCACCTAAACACTGCTTATACTGTGACTGTATCACCTAAACACTGCTTATACTGTGACCGTATCACCCGAACACTGCTTATACTGTGACTGTATCACCTAAACACTGCTTATACTGTGACTGTATCACCCAAACACTGCTTATACTGTGACTGTATCACCCAAACACTGCTTATACTTTGACTGTATCACCTAAACACTGCTCATACTGTGACTGTATCACCCAAACACTGCTTATACTTTGACTGTATCACCTAAACACTACTTATACTGTGACTGTATCGCCTAAACACTGCTTATACTGTGACTGTATCACCTAAACACTGCTTATACTGTGACTGTATCACCCAAACACTGCTTATACTGTGACTGTATCACCCAAACACTGCTTATACTTTGACTGTATCACCTAAACACTGCTTATACTGTGACTGGATCACCCAAACACTGCTTATACTGTGACTATCACCTAAACACTGCTTATACTGTGACTGTATCACCTAAACACTGCTTATACTGTGACTGTATCACCCAAACACTGCTTATACTGTGACTGTATCACCTAAACACTGCTTATACTGTGACTGTATCACCCAAACACTGCTTATACTGTGACTGTATCACCCAAACACTGCTTATACTGTGACTGTATCACCTAAACACTGCTTATACTGTGACTGTATCACCCAAACACTGCTTATACTGTGACTGTATCACCCAAACACTGCTTATACTTTGACTGTATCACCTAAACACTGCTTATACTGTGACTGGATCACCCAAACACTGCTTATACTGTGACTATCACCTAAACACTGCTTATACTGTGACTATCACCTAAACACTGCTTATACTGTGACTGTGTCACCCAAACACTGCTTATACTGTGACTGTATCACCCAAACACTGCTTATACTGTGACTGTATCACCCAAACACTGCTTATACTGTGACTGTATCACCTAAACACTGCTTATACTGTGACTGTATCACCCAAACACTGCTTATACTGTGACTGTATCACCCAAACACTGCTTATACTGTGACTGTATCACCTAAACACTGCTTATACTGTGACTGTATCACCCAAACACTGCTTATACTGTGACTGTATCACCCAAACACTGCTTATACTGTGACTGTATCACCTAAACACTGCTTATACTGTGACTGTATCACCCAAACACTGCTTATACTGTGACTGTATCACCTAAACACTGCTTATACTGTGACTGTATCACCCAAACACTGCTTATACTGTGACTGTATCACCCAAACACTGCTTATACTGTGACTGTATCACCCAAACACTGCTTATACTGTGACTGTATCACCTAAACACTGCTTATACTGTGACTGTGTCACCCAAACACTGCTTATACTGTGACTGTATCACCTAAACACTGCTTATACTGTGACTGTGTCACCCAAACACTGCTTATACTGTGACTGTATCACCTAAACACTGCTTATACTGTGACTGTATCACCCAAACACTGCTTATACTGTGAGTGTATCACCCAAACACTGCTTATACTGTGAGTGTATCACCCAAACACTGCTTATACTGTGACTGTATCACCCAAACACTGCTTATACTGTGACTGTATCACCCAAACACTGCTTATACTGTGACTGTATCACCCAAACACTGCTTATACTGTGACTGTATCACCTAAACACTGCTTATACTGTGACTGTGTCACCCAAACACTGCTTATACTGTGACTGTATCACCTAAACACTGCTTATACTGTGAGTGTATCACCCAAACACTGCTTATACTGTGAGTGTATCACCCAAACACTGCTTATACCGTGACTGTATCACCCAAACACTGCTTATACTGTGACTGTATCACCCAAACACTGCTTATACTGTGACTGTATCACCTAAACACTGCTTATACTGTGACTGTGTCACCCAAACACTGCTTATACTGTGACTGTATCACCTAAACACTGCTTATACTGTGACTGTATCACCCAAACACTGCTTATACTGTGACTGTATCACCCAAACACTGCTTATACTGTGACTGTATCACCCAAACACCGCTTATACTGTGACTGTGTCACCTAAACACTGCTTATACTGTGACTGTATCACCTAAACACTGCTTATACTGTGACTATATCACCCAAACACTGCTTATACTGTGACTGTATCACCCAAACACTGCTTATACTGTGACTGTATCACCCAAACACTGCTTATACTGTGACTGTATCACCTAAACACTGCTTATACTGTGACTATATCACCCAAACACTGCTTATACTGTGACTGTATCACCCAAACACTGCTTATACTGTGACTGTATCACCCAAACACTGCTTATACTGTGACTGTATCACCTAAACACTGCTTATACTGTGACTATCACCTAAACACTGCTTATACTGTGGATGTAGAGAGTAAACAATTACTGAATATTATCTATACATAAATTAACAAAATAGCAGCATATAGATTAAGAGGAGAATGTGTTCAAAATGTGTCTGTTTCTGACATCACCTGCAGCATAATATGCACATGAAGTGTCTTTCAGTGATAAACAAGTAATGTATATATCAAGCCAGCGGTGATGTCATAATCAGGAGACAACCACAGACTTGTTTTTATATATCTTTATTAAGACATACACTTACATTGTGTCATTTATAAATGTTTTACAAATTTCAAACGGTCAGATTTACAAATTAATATAATGTACAAATGAAATAAAAACTGAAATAAATAAATAAAAGTTGAGGTCTGTAATTTTGTCTGTAATATATTAGTATTGACAGGTCAGAAAGCCACGTGTCTCTATTCTCAGAAATATCTCATACTTGTCGTTCACAATACTCAGCAGCTTTTCCTTGATACAGATTGTATTTCTTCTTGTAATCACATTATACCAGGATTATTTATGCCATCTTCTATATTCTTACCCCACACATATAATATATTCTCATATTTTGTTATTAATGTTTAGATTGAGTAGTGCATTACAAGGTGTTAATGTCACTGAGATGGGTAAGATCAAATTATTGGTATTATTTAATTTGCTCCATATTCTTTTTATTTTGGGCCATTTCCACCATGTATGGATGATATCTCCACTTTCTACATAGCCTCGAAAGATGTTTTCATTAGCTGTACATCTTGTATAATCATGTTAGCACTAGATATGTCCTGTGTAACAGTTTCTATGCTTGTTCATTGAAGGCGACAGACACAGAACATTTTGCTGTCTCTTCTAATATTTCTGACCACTTGTCATCATCTATCGGTTCACCTATATCGTCCTGCCATCAGTATGACCCACCTCTGAGTCCAGACTTCCAGTATTTTATATATCTTTCTAAATCAGTGTACTTATCATTAATAAACTTATCATTAAGTTTTGTTATACATTCACGGTTTGTTAAGATGGTATTGTTTGCAATAAAATCTTCCGTTTCATAAAACCTTTTATCCATAAGAACGTTACTTGTGTCAAACCATCTTTTACTATTTGCAGGTATACATTTTAGAAGAGGTGACAATAAATTAAGATATTAATTTTTGGGGAATTTGTGATTTTGAAACATGGGTTTAAAGCTCTTTGGCAGGTTTCATTTATTCAGAGTAACTCTTGGAAGTCACATTAACTATTAACTCTTACAAAAAACTACATTCATGTTCTGCCCATTTTGGAGTGAGTACAGTTATATTATTATTATTATTATCTAGATTAAATAGATGTAATAGGCTTTCCTCTGGATACACTACATAGTATTTATAGTAATTATTATTTAACAGGTTCTGTCCACCATGTTTCTTATCCCTAAATAGAAACCATCTTTCTCTATTTTATGCATTTATACACTGTATAGATCATTTGTATTCTCTAAATTCTCAGTGTAAACACTATTTAGGTGTCAGAGTCCCTTTCAGATGGATTTCTGTAAATATATAGTATTTTGCCCTATAGAAGCAGCCTTATTCCTCATTCCCCTGATACTGCAGAGCCTGTTGACATGTTAGATGTTTGGAGATGGGATGATGGCGCCTTGTAGAATCAGGTACAGTTTTGGACACAATATCACATTGTTGAGTTTGCTGCATCATTTAGGTTTATGCTCTACTTGCTGCTGCTTGGAGTTTGGCAGACGCTGCAGATGCCGGGGCAGCAAGGTGATTCCATCATGTTGTAGAGCTGGAAATGGTACCCTGGGGTTTAGCTGATCAGTAAAAGCAGTTAAACCAGGTAGCATTAAGTGACTCCATGTCGCTCTCGTCCCACAAACTTCAACGTCTAAATAGTTTTTTGCTCCACAGTCTCCCGTTCCTCCTGAATTTAGCAGGATTACAACAAAAACTCCGAGTCTGGGTCAGGGAGACACAAACTTTGGATTGTTCCTGTGAGATGCACGGGAGTTAGACTGCACGCCTCTTGTTTCATAGCAATCAGTAAACAGATATCATGCTGAAAATAGCAATGAGTGTTTGGAAATGATTAACTAAATGGGTAAGGAATGCTAGCAACCCTTGGCATCGTGCACTGATATATGATGTTACTCTCCTAACAATAGACATATTGATTATTTAAAGAATGACTGTGGAGCAGAGAGAGCCTGTCTAATTACCACCAGACAAGGATACTAACGAAATTACAATTAATTCAACAAATGAATGAATTAATAATTCAACAAAGTCTCTGTTTCAAAATCTGTCACTTTGCCTACTTCCACTGGGGGGCAGTACAGAGCATTTCTGTTTAAAGGGGTTTTAGAGCTAATGGGGTGGGATCCCCAGAATAGGGTGTGTGCCTCAACCTCCTACCCAGACATCACTGCTCCGACAAATTTACATATTGTAACCAATGACACAGCAGACGAACAGTCACATGATGCAATATAAACTCCTCCCCCGTAACCAACAGTATTTAATTTAATTTTTATTCCCTCCTTGAATAATTTTAACTCATGAGGCGCTGTACAAACTTGTTTGTACTACTAATTTTCATTCCCATTACCTGCAGTGCATGCTGGGAGATACTTAAAATAATCGCCAGGAAGGCGACAAAATAATATGTATTTATTAATCACAGACTGGTATGAAAATCGAGTCGATTATTTTTAGATAATGAAATTATGTGTAATAAGGGAGTCATTATTTATTAATCATATAGATTTTAAAGGAAAGCAGATTGTGCAACATATCTAGTGATTAGAGAGGTGAGAGGCTCCTCTATATATATTTACAATAATCCTGAGATAAACCTCGCTAATGACCCTTTATAAATTCTCTATATCTATACGTAGAGAGACCAAATCCCTGAGCAGGAAAGATTGATAGCTGAATAAATACTAATGATAATTATGGCTGAAGTATCAAGATATCAGATGAATAGCTCATTCCATCGGCTGATTATATCAATATATATTACACACAAGTAAGTGGTAATTGCTGCACAAGTAAATATACATTGAGGAATTGCTATGTATCCATTAATACAAATATATACTTCTCACCACTAGTATATTACCACCAAAATGAATGCAATTTAAAAAAAATAAGTTACATTAAACAACACACAATGCACAGAAATTATGGTACTTATTAAGCTTTTTGTAAAGTTGATACTTTAAATTATTACTTTAATCTCCTTATTGGTTTCCTGTCAGTTTTGTAGGGAGAACCTTTGTATCAGTTGATCTAACTCTCTGTGTCAAACTATTCAACACATTCCTATAGAGTGAATGGAAATCAACCTGAGCTTGTGAGACCCTCACAAAAATCTGTGACAGGAATCAATTTGTTTCACTGTAGAAGCAATTCACTAACCATGACCTACACTGACATATAAATATGTATAATGCATTGTTATAAAGTGACAGTGTGTAAAGATGTAACTCTGCATTATCCATGGCCAGCTGAGCTCTTCTATATATTCTTCTATACATTGTGCAGGGTCTGGTGAGTTTCTCCTGCTAGAAGAACAGAGTTGGCCCTGTATAATGTATTGTTATAAAGTGACAGTGTGTAAAGATGTAACTCTGCATTATCCATGGCCAGCTGAGCTCTTCTATATATTCCTCTATACATTGTGCAGGGCCAGGTGAGTTTCTCCTGCTAGAAGAACAGAGTTGGCCCTGTATAATGCATTGTTATAAAGTGACAGTGTGTAAAGATGTAACTCTGCATTATCCATGGCCAGCTGAGCTCTTCTATATATTCTTCTATACATTGTGCAGGGTCTGGTGAGTTTCTCCTGCTAGAAGAACAAAGTTGGTCCTGTATAATGCATTGCTATAAAGTGACAGTGTGTAAAGATGTAACTCTGCATTATCCATGGCCAGCTGAGCTCTTCTATATATTCTTCTATACATTGTGCAGGGTCTGGTGAGTTTCTCCTGATAGAAGAACAAAGTTGGTCCTGTATAATGCATTGCTATAAAGTGACAGTGTGTAAAGATGTAACTCTGCATTATCCATGGCCAGCTGAGCTCTTCTATATATTCTTCTATACATTGTGCAGGGTCTGGTGAGTTTCTCCTGCTAGAAGAACAGAGTTGGCCCTGTATAATGTATTGTTATAAAGTGACAGTGTGTAAAGATGTAACTCTGCATTATCCATGGCCAGCTGAGCTCTTCTATATATTCCTCTATACATTGTGCAGGGCCAGGTGAGTTTCTCCTGCTAGAAGAACAGAGTTGGCCCTGTATAATGCATTGTTATAAAGTGACAGTGTGTAAAGATGTAACTCTGCATTATCCATGGCCAGCTGAGCTCTTCTATATATTCTTCTATACATTGTGCAGGGTCTGGTGAGTTTCTCCTGCTAGAAGAACAAAGTTGGTCCTGTATAATGCATTGCTATAAAGTGACAGTGTGTAAAGATGTAACTCTGCATTATCCATGGCCAGCTGAGCTCTTCTATATATTCTTCTATACATTGTGCAGGGTCTGGTGAGTTTCTCCTGCTAGAAGAACAAAGTTGGTCCTGTATAATGCATTGCTATAAAGTGACAGTGTGTAAAGATGTAACTCTGCATTATCCATGGCCAGCTGAGCTCTTCTATATATTCTTATATACATTGTGCAGGGTCTGGTGAGTTTCTCATGCTAGAAGAACAGAGTTGGCCCTGTACAATGCATTGCTATAAAGTGACAGTGTGTAAAGATGTAACTCTGCATTATCCATGGCCAGCTGAGCTCTTCTATATATTCTTCTATACACTGTGCAGGGTCTGGTGAGTTTCTCCTGCTAGAAGGACAGAGTTGGCCCTGTATAATGCATTGTTATATAGTGACAGTGTGTAAAGATGTAACTCTGCATTATCCATGACCAGCTGAGCTCTTCTATATATTCTTCTATACATTGTGCAGGGTCTGGTGAGTTTCTCCTGCTAGAAGAACAGAGTTGGCCCTGTATAATGCATTGTTATATAGTGACAGTGTGTAAAGATGTAACTCTGCATTATCCATGGCCAGCTGAGCTCTTCTATATATTCTTCTATACATTGTGCAGGGTCTGGTGAGTTTCTCCTGCTAGAAGAACAGAGTTGGCCCTGTATAATGCATTGTTATAAAGTGACAGTGTGTAAAGATGTAACTCTGCATTATCCATGGCCAGCTGAGCTCTTCTATATATTCTTCTATACATTGTATTCTTTCATTTGTTATTAAAACGCCTGCACTTGATTCAATATTTCAATTAAACAAACCTTCCTTTTTTTTTGTCCTTTCAGTTGTCGTTTTATAAGATGTCACTAGTCAGTATACATAACACAAGTCTTTTTTGTCTTCTTCTGGTATTTGTATAAAGAAGTGAGAGAAGCTGCATCCGATGCTGATAGAAAAGCTTTGACAGATTCCCTTAGTTAAATCTTTGTATTATCTCCACAGAGGCGCATGGAAGGTATTTGAAGTACTGCTATCATCTTGTCATTATTATTATTTCAGTGATTTTCCATCTGTTTTTGGAGAGAGAGACAGGAAGCTTTAAACATAGAACAATATCTTCGTCTCAATAAAGTCTTGTTAAGTTGATTTACAGAGAGATTTACATGTTTAGAGTGAAGATGTCACTGGTTTTAACCAAATAAGAACATAACTGCTTTAAAACTCCTGTTTCCACTTTGCCTGAATTTGGGGGCTGAGAGATTGATCCTGAGTAACATCCTAATTACTGCTGTGTGATGTCTCAGAAATAAAATACGACAGCTTGCAAAGCGTCTGAGATCAGTTCTATCTGGATAATCATTTGCGTATGTTATTTTATTAATAAATATGTGGGTTGGAGGAAGGTTGGTGTTTGCTGGGATTCGCAGCCATCTCTCTGAGGGTCAAAGGGCCCAAACAAGACTTAAGGGCCGATAACTGCACCCCTTGGCCCAGAGCTCTCTGAAGGAGTCTTGGAATAGTATCCTGATCTGTCCAGTGATATATATACAGTGACTGGTTCTTTTTAGTCCTGACTGAATTGAGACCGCCTCAATGACTATTCACTGTCTAGAGAATGAAATAGCTTAAGATTGGCGAATAGAGGATTATACATGCGCTGCTTACAGCCACGTCATATTGGCATGCAACTGACACTTGGTATGCTGGACACACATGGTATACTGGGCACACTGGGCGCACTTGGTATGCTGGACACACTTGGTATACTAGACATACTGGGCACACTTGGTATACTGGACATACTGGGCACACTTGGTATACTGGGCACACTTGGTATACTGGACATACTGGGCACCCTTGTTATACTGGACACACTGGGCACACTTGGTATACTGGACACACTGGGCACGCTTGGTATACTAGACACACTGGGCACACTTGGTATACTGGGCACCCTTGGTATACTGGACACACTGGGCACACTTAGTATACTGGACACAATGAGCACACTTGGTATACTGGACACACTGGACACACTTTGTATACTGGACACACTGGGCACACTTGGTATACTGGGCACACTTGGTATACTGGACATACTGGGCACCCTTGTTATACTGGACACACTGGACACATTTTGTATACTGGACACACTGGGCACACTTGGTATACTGGGCACACTTGGTATACTGGACATACTGGGCACCCTTGTTATACTGGACACACTGGACACATTTTGTATACTGGACACACTGGGCACACTTGGTATACTGGGCACACTTGGTATACCGGGCAAACTTGGTATACTGGGCACACTGGGCACACTTGGTATACTAGGCACACTTGGTATACTGCACACACTGGGCACACTTGGCATACTGGGCACACTGAGCACACTTGGTATACTGGACACACTGGGCACACTTGGTATACTGGGCACACCTGGTATACTGGGCACACTGGGCACACTTGGTATACTGGGCACACTTGGTATACTGGACACAGCTGGTATACTGGACACACTGGGCACACTTGGTATACTGGGCACACTGGGCACACTTGGTAAACTGGGCACACTTGGTATACTGGGCACACTGGACACACTTGGTATACTGGACACACTTGGTATACTGGGTACACTGGGCACACTTGGTATACTGGGCACACTTGGTAAACTGGACTTACTGGGCACACTTGGTATACTGGGTACACTGGGCACACTTGGTATACTGGACATACTGGGCACACTTGGTATACTGGACACACTTGGTATACTGGACACACTGGGCACACTTGGTATACTGGGCACACCTGGTATACTGGGCACACTGGGCACACTTGGTATACTGGACATACTGGGCACACTTGGTATACTGGGCACACAGTATACTGGACACACTTGGTATACTGGGTACACTGGGCACACTGGGCAAACTTGGTATACTGGGCACGCTTGGTATACTGGACATACTGGGCACACTTGGTATATAGGGCACACTTGGTATACTGGACATACTGGGCACACTTGGTATACTGGACATACTGGGCACACTTGGTATACTGGGCACACTTGGTATACTGGACATACTGGGCACACTTGGTATACTGGACATACTGGGCACACTTGGTATACTGGGCACACTTGGTGACTGGACATACTGGGCACACTTGGTATACTGGACACACTTGGTGACTGGACATACTGGGCACACTTGGTGACTGGACATACTGGGCACACTTGGTATACTGGGCACACTTGGTATACTGGACATACTGGGCACACTTGGTATACTGGGCACACTTGGTGACTGGACATACTGGGCACACTTGGTATACTGGGCACACTTGGTATACTGGACACACTTGGTATACTGGGTACACTGGGCACACTGGGCACACTTGGTATGCTGGGCACACTTGGTATACTGGACATACTGGGCACACTTGGTATGCTGGACACACTTGGTATACTGGACACACTGGGCACACTTGGTATACTGGACACACTTGGTATACTGGGTACACTGGGCACACTGGGCACACTTGGTATACTGGACATACTGGGCACACTTGGTATACTGGACATACTGGGCACACTTGGTATACTGGACATACTGGGCACACTTGGTATGCTGGGCACACTTGGTATACTGGACATACTGGGCACACTTGGTATGCTGGGCACACTTGGTACACTGGACACACTGGGCACACTTGGTATACTGGGCACACTTGGTATACTGGGCACACTGGGCACACTTGGTATGCTGGGCACACTTGGTATACTGGACACACTTGGTATACTGGACATACTGGGCACACTTGGTATACTGGGCACACTTGATATGCTGGGCACACTTGGTATACTGGACACACTGGACACACTTGGAATACTGGACATACTGGGCACACTTGGTATGCTGGGCACACTTGGTATACTGGACATACTGGGCACACTTGGTATACTGGACACACTTGGTATACTGGGTACACTGGGCACACTGGGCACACTTGGTATGCTGGGCACACTTGGTATACTGGACATACTGGGCACACTTGGTATACTGGGCACACTTGGTGACTGGACATACTGGGCACACTTGGTATACTGGACACACTTGGTATACTGGGTACACTGGGCACACTGGGCACACTTGGTATGCTGGGCACACTGGGCACACTGGGCACACTTGGTATACTGGACATACTGGGCACACTTGGTATACTGGGCACACTTGGTATACTGGGCACACTGGGTACACTGGGCACACTGGGCACACTTGGTATGCTGGGCACACTTGGTATGCTGGGCACACTTGGTATACTGGGCACCAGTGCATGACACCAGGCCTGTCCATTTGATGGCTTGTGTGTTAGAAATATATATATTTTTGAACGTTTCCCTACTGTACAACCCATGAGTAATATACTGTATAAGCGTTTTATGAATATAATCATCTGTATATAACCCGAAAAGTTTTCCAGCCCCCCTTCTGCCAAATTGTAAATAACCGGACTATTGTCACACTTTTCTATCAATGGAGACATCCCCTACGCGTTTGTATTTAACATGGTGCGCCAGAAGGCAGATTGGATCCCTGTCTCCACTACTCCTGAAACGAACGCCAGACAGTAAGGTGCAGAGACGTATTTTTCAGCGGTTCTTTTGACAAGTAAACAGGGCATATTAGATAATAATAATGCCCCCCTAGCACAATGTTCTGATTGTCCCCTCCATCCATAAATTAATTAGAAGTGGACAGTAGAGGAGCAAGCCTCCCCTCTCTCTCTCTCTCTCTCTCTCTCTCTCTCTCTCTCTCTGCCTCCCCTCTCTCTCTCTCTCTCTCTCTCTCTCTCTCTCTGCCTCCCCTCTCTCTCTCTCTCTCTCTCTCTGCCTCCCCTCTCTCTCTCTGCCTCCCCTCTCTCTCTGCCTCCCCTCTCTCTCTCTGCCTCCCCTCTCTCTCTCTGCCTCCCCTCTCTCTCTCTGCCTCCCCTCTCTCTCTCTGCCTCCCCTCTCTCTCTCTGCCTCCCCTCTCTCTCTCTCTCTCTCTCTCTGCCTCCCCTCTCTCTCTCTCTGCCTCCCCTCTCTCTCTCTCTGCCTCCCCTCTCTCTCTCTGCCTCCCCTCTCTCTCTCTGCCTCCCCTCTCTCTCTCTGCCTCCCCTCTCTCTCTCTGCCTCCCCTCTCTCTATCTCTCTCTCTCTCTGCCTCCCCTCTCTCTCTCTCTGCCTCCTCTCTCTCTCTCTCTCTCTCTCTCTCTGCCTCCCCTCTCTCTCTCTGCCTCCCCTCTCTCTCTCTCTCTCTGCCTCCCCTCTCTCTCTCTGCCTCCCCTCTCCCTCTCTCTGCCTCCCCTCTCTCTCTCTCTGCCTCCCCTCTCTCTCTCTGCCTCCCCTCTCTCTCTCTCTGCCTCCCCTCTCTCTCTCTGCCTCCCCTCTCTCTCTCTGCCTCCCCTCTCTCTCTCTCTGCCTCCCCTCTCTCTCTCTGCCTCCCCTCTCTCTCTGCCTCCCCTCTCTCTCTCTGCCTCCCCTCTCTCTCTCTGCCTCCCCTCTCTCTCTCTGCCTCCCCTCTCTCTCTCTCTGCCTCCCCTCTCTCTCTCTGCCTCCCCTCTCTCTCTCTCTCTCTCTCTCTCTCTCTCTGCCTCCCCTCTCTCTCTCTGCCTCCCCTCTCTCTCTCTCTGCCTCCCCTCTCTCTCTCTGCCTCCCCTCTCTCTCTCTGCCTCCCCTATCTCTCTCTGCCTCCCCTCTCTCTCTCTGCCTCCCCTCTCTCTCTCTGCCTCCCCTCTCTCTCTCTGCCTCCCCTATCTCTCTCTGCCTCCCCTCTCTCTCTCTGCCTCCCCTCTCTCTCTCTGCCTCCCCTCTCTCTCTCTCTCTCTCTCTCTTTGTGGGTAAGTAGCTAATTCTTTTGTTCCTCTCTGACTGTTTCGTTCTTGCTATCATTGTCCTTATTGTTCTGGGGAACAGGAGGGGTCTGGGCTCGGAGCAGCCAAGGTCTCCAATAATGACAGGAAGCCTTTAAAGTTTTCAGGGTATTTCATCTCCTCTGTGGGAGTGATAGGCTGCATCCAGTGTTTGATCCCCATCGTGCCAGTTTGCTTCTCGTTAATTAACAGATTCCTATTACCAACTCTCATCTCCCGAGCACATGGGAGGCCTGTTAGAAGGTAATTCAAGGCTTCTCACAGGGGTGGCGAGAATTAGTAAAACCAGTTGTTTTAAGACTTATGTTCAAACATGAATGTGCTTTTTTTCGAGCCCTGATTTTATTTTGTATTTTTTATTTTCTTTTTTTTTTTGTCTTTCATTCATCTCTTTGCCCTTCTCACAGATCTGATATAAGTGACATTCACTTGTCTGTTGTACGTGGTCATCTTCTCTTCCTCACCACTTTTTAATACAACTGCTGTTATTTATTTTTTATTTTTTAGGCTTACTGGAACGATTGCTCAGAAGGGCTGTGTAGCTAACTACTTTCTTCTATTTAAACCGTTGGCAAAAAATTAAATTCTGTTTAATTGAAATCACCCAGTGAGCTCCACCCCTTCCCTGGATACAGTTCGGCCGTGCAGAGGCTAGTGAGTGGAGATCTTCTGATCTCCCCTGCCAGTGCCTCTACCAGCAAACTTTTTTTTCTTTTCATGGTGCCCCCTGGGGTGTTGGGCCCCCCTGCGCTCGCACAGGTCGCACACTCCTAAAGCCGGCCCTGGACATGTTGTTTAGAATCATTGGCTGTATAGCTCTATTAGGGGGCGAACATGTTGTTTAGAATCATTGGCTGTATAGTTCTATTAGGGGGCGGACATGTTGTTTAGAATCTTTGCTCTGTATAGCTCTATCAGGGGGAGGACATGTTGTTTAGAATCTTTGCTCTGTATAGCTCTATTAGGGGGCGGACATGTTGTTTAGAATCTTTGCTCTGTATAGCTCTATCAGGGGGTGGACATGTTGTTTAGAATCATTGGCTGTATAGCTCTATCAGGGTGCGGACATGTTGTTTAGAATCTTTGCTATGTATAGCTCTATCAGGGGGCAGACATGTTGTTTAGAATCTTTGCTCTGTATAGCTCTATCAGGGGGAGGACATGTTGGTTAGAATCTTTGCTCTGTATAGCTCTATCAAGGGGCAGACATGTTGTTTAGAATCTTTGCTCTGTATAGCTCTGTCAGGGGGCGGACATGGTGTTTAGAATCTTTGCTCTGTATAGCTCTATCAGGGGGCGGACATGTTGTTTAGAATCTTTGCTCTGTATAGCTCTATCAGTTTGGCGGATATGTTGTTTAGAATCATTGGCTGTATATCTCTATCAGGGGCGAACATGTTGTTTAGAATCATTGGCTGTTTATCTCTATCAGGGGGTGGACATGTTGGGTCAGATCTTTAAATTGTTGGGCTATGTGTGTTTAAATTGTTCTATATGGGCACTGTGTGTTTAAATTGTTCTATATGGGCACTGTGTGTTTAAACTGTTCTATATGGGCACTGTGTGTTTAAACTGTTCTATATGGGCACTGTGTGTTTAAATTGTTCTATATGGGCACTGCGTGTTTAAATTGTTCTATATGGGCACTGTGTGTTTAAACTATTCTATATGGGCACTGTATGTTTAAATTGTTCTATATGGGCACTGTGTGTTTAAACTATTCTATATGGGCACTGTGTGTTTAAATTGTTCTATATGGGCACTGGCACTGTGTGTTTAAACTGTTCTATATGGGCACTGTGTGTTTAAATTGTTCTATATAGGCACTGTGTGTTTAAACTGTTCTATATGGGCACTGTGTGTTTAAATTGTTCTATATGGGCACTATGTGTTTAAATTGTTCTATATGGGCACTGTGTGTTTAAACTGTTCTATATGGGCACTGTGTGTTTAAATTGTTCTATATGGGCACTATGTGTTTAAATTGTTCTATATGGGCACTGTGTGTTTAAATTGTTCTATATGGGCACTGTGTGTTTAAACTGTTCTATATGGGCACTGTGTGTTTAAATTGTTCTATATGGGCACTGTGAGTTTAAATTGTTCTATATGGGCACTGTGTGTTTAAACTGTTCTATATGGGCACTGTGTGTTTAAACTGTTCTATATGGGCACTGTGTGTTTAAATTGTTCTATCTGGGCACTGTGTGTTTAAATTGTTCTATCTGGGCACTGTGTGTTTAAATTGTTCTATATGGGCACTGTGTGTTTAAATTGTTCTATATGGGCACTGTGTGTTTAAACTGTTCTATATGGGCACTGTGAGTTTAAATTGTTCTATATGGGCACTGTGAGTTTAAATTGTTCTATATGGGCACTGTGCGTTTAAATTGTTCTATATGTGCACTGTGTGTTTAAATTGTTCTATATGGGCACTGTGTGTTTAAACTGTTCTATATGGGCACTGTGTGTTTAAATTGTTCTATATGGGCACTGTGAGTTTAAATTGTTCTATATGGGCACTGTGTGTTTAAACTGTTCTATATGGGCACTGTGTATTTCACCTACAGATCTGTCAGTTTATATTTATAAACTTTTCCTATGTCTTAAACATGTCATATGAAATATATTACAGTCACTGCTGTTGCTATAGAAACCTCCCCAAGCCCCTCCTTGTCACTGAATTCAGGAGCCCCGGAGAAATGACTTTTAGTGTTAGACTATCGTCAAACCATAACTAGTTCTAAAGTACAAACCCTGCATTACACTGATATGTGGCAACATCCAGAGAATAAGCCGCTTCCCGTGCGATGCAGTAATTATTAAGCTGCGTATTTGGTGGCAGTGAGAGTAAAGTGGCTCTATCCGCATGCTCCTTGTCATATGATTTAATGAATGATCACCCCTGCCGTTTGGGTGGACTGACGAGAGAGGGTTACTGAGAAGTGCTTCCCTAAATGGGATTGTACATTAGCCACCCGGATGGCCCAGCCATTAGTCCAACACTGGACACACACTGCATCTATCTGACTGACGAGATCAATATCACAAATACCCTCTTACATTACAGGTCAAATTATGTGGAAGCAGCAATTATCTAGAGGAAGAAGTATCTAACATGCCACAAATCTGGACCAGGAGAAACCCTGCTACAGAGAATGATTTGCACTGTGATTTGTTCCTGCTGGTAATAGATAATATTAAAAGCAGTATTATCAGGGGCTTCTATTTGGTAAAGGATCATATTATACATAAAATACACAGATAATCCATGTAACCAGTTTGGGGGGCGAGGGGAGGTTATCTATTGAGATAGCAAACCTAAAGAATGGTCCCTCTGTACTCTCAGTGGGTGTGAGGGCCAACATGGAGGCAATGGGGGCTATATACAAAGGGCGGAGCTATCAGCAGGAACATTTCATATGGTGTCCATGGTGACTAGAAAACGTATACACCCTTTATACATGAACCTATATATCTGTTTTACAGCATTGACTGATATAACAGCAATATTTGTATGCATCTTGCATACTTGCCAACTTTCTGTAGCTTGCTCCTGGGACAAAAAGGAGGCAGGACTACAGGTCTAAAAAGGGGCGGGGTCATGGGGCGCTGCGCGTAGTCACATTACATTCCGTGGCCCCGCGGGTTGCTTCCCCGGTAAAGATTCTGTATCTCACTGCTCCTCATTTAGAAACAATGCTGCCCATGCAGAGTGCTAAATATACTGTACATAGAGAGTGTTAATGCTGGAACAGGACTGTGCCAGCAAATACGGGACAGTTGGCAACTATGTTTTTTTTTACTGGTCTCTACGACCTGCTTCTCCGCTAAAATCCAGTGTACAGGTCCTTCCAGCACCCCCCATCCTATTCATCCAACTGGATAGGACACAGATGTCCGGCTATTTGTTCTACGTGACCTATCCAAACTGTCCACATGTAAACTATCTATTGCACATTGTTTATCTCTTAGTAAATATTAGTGAGATCTCTCAGGCTTTTCACAATCTCCAGAAACTGCAATTGTTTAAAAATGACATTAATATGTCAAATCAGAAGTAAAAATAACAGGAAATACAAAGCCTAAATGATTTTTTTGTTGTTGCTAAATGAAGGGATGACTATTATGCTCTCAGGTATCCTCTAAAACAACAGCTGCTACTTGATGGCGGGATGATCTTATACAAATATATTCTCAGGAAAATCAAATAAGTCTCTGATTTATTAACCAGTAAAGGTCCAGCTGTGGGGCCAGACAATATTTTACAAATGGTCCATTCTAATGACTGTCTGGCAGCAGATTGCTCCACCCACCACTAGCTCAAGTCCGACCCCCGAGGGGCAGTTTTAAATAGCAGGTGTTTTTATTGTTAGTATTACTATTATTATTTGTATTAATGTTACACTTTAAAGTGTAGACAATGCCACAACTGGGCATACCTGGGGATCAACTGAGCCAGGATAATAAAAATAAATTAATTAATTTAAAAAACCCTGCAAATTGCATATTTAAATTGTCCTTTATAGGGAAATCTGGAAGAAGCTATTTGAAATATGTTGTTTTTTTTATCACTGGTGTATTATTCTTTTTTTTTTTTAAAGGAAGATGTTATTTGTTTTTCATTTGGGGGGGGGGGGGGGCTTTGCACATCCCCTTGCAATTTGTAAAATGTGCAAAATATAAAGCTAATGAAACTTAATAAAACACTCCTCTAGTGTGTCTGGAACATGGTCTTACTCAGTAAACGGGCTGTCCGAGTGGGTGGGAGACATTGGGGTTACACATAAATATGTTCCTGTCAGAAATGTAGTGTAATTTCTCCGTAATTAATGACTCAACCCTATGTATAAAATAATTTGTGCCAGAAAAATCCACAGTGAGGCAGCTTCACCAAAATAGGAAAAGTGGGTTGTGTATAGATCTTTTTATTGGATCTGCTGTTATCTCCACTCAACAAAATGTTGCAAATGTGGAAGAAAAAGTCTCAGTTTTTCCCATTTATTTCTAATTTATACAACCCAGTGTGACAGCAAAAACCTGAAGGAATTAGGATATCTCCACTATTTATAAGTAACCCCCATTGTCATTACAGACTATAGGAGCGACCCAGTAACGATGAAATTGAGATGCGAATTTCCATCTTAAGGCCAAATTAGCCAAGTTGAAAAAATTATACAATGCGGCTCAACCCCCAACTACTGGCATGCCACCCTCAACCCCCAACTACTGACATGCCACCCTCAACTCCCAACTACTGGCATGCCATCCTCATCCCCCAACTACTGGCATGCCATCCTCATCCCCCAACTACTGACATGCCACCCTCAACTCCCAACTACTGGCATGCCATCCTCATCCCCCAACTACTGGCATGCCATCCTCATCCCCCAACTACTGACATGCCACCCTCAACTCCCAACTACTGGCATGCCATCCTCATCCGCCAACTACTGGCATGCCATCCTCATCCCCCAACTACTGGCATGCCATCCTCATCCCCCAACTACTGACATGCCATCCTCATCCCCCAACTACTGACATGCCTCCCTCAACTCCCAACTGCTGGCATGCCAGGCTCAACCCCCCAACTGCTGGCATGCCATCCTCCTCCCCCAACTACTGACATGCCACCCTCAACTCCCAACTACTGGCATGCCATCCTCATCCCCCAACTACTGGCATCCCAGCCTCAACTCCCAACTGCTGGCATGCCAGGCTCAACCCCCCAACTACTGGCATGCCACCCTCAACCCCCATCTACTGGCATGCCATCCTCATCCCCCAACTACTGACATGCCACCCTCAACCCCCATCTACTGGCATGCCATCCTCCTCCCCCAACTACTGACATGCCACCCTCAACTCCCAACTACTGGCATGCCAGCCTCAACTCCCAACTGCTGGCATGCTGCCCTCAACTCCCAACTGCTGGCATGCCAGGCTCAACCCCCCAACTGCTGGCATGCCAGGCTCAACCCCCCAACTGCTGGCATGCCAGGCTCAACCCCTCAACTACTGGCATGCTAGTCTCAACTCCCCAACTGCTGGCATGCCTGTCTCAACCCCCAACTATTGACATGATAGCCTCAACCCCAAACTATAGACATGCCAGCCTCAACACCCAACTATAGACATGCCAGGCTCAGCCCTCAACTATAGACAGGCCAGCCTCAGCCTCCAACTATAGATATGCCAGGCTCAGCCCCCAACTATAGACATGCCAGGCTCAGCCCCCAACTATAGACATGCCAGGCTCTGCCCCCAACTATAGACATGCCAGTCTCAACCCCCAACTATAGACATGCCAGCCTCAACCCCCAACTATAGGCATGCTAGCCTCAACCCCCAACTATAGGCATGCCAGCCTCAACCCCCAACTATAGACATGCCAGGCTCAGCCCCCAACTATAGACATGCCAGCCTCAACCCCCAACTATAGACATGCCAGTCTCAACCCCCAACTATAGACATGCCAGCCTCAACCCCCAACTATAGGCATGCCAGCCTCAACCCCCAACTATAGACATGCCAGCCTCAACCCCCAACTATAGGCATGCCAGCCTCAACCCCCAACTATAGACATGCCAGCCTCAACCCCCAACTATAGACATGCCAGCCTCAACCCCCAACTATAGACATGCCAGCCTCAATCCCCAACTATAGACATGCCAGGCTCAGCCCCCACCTATAGACATGCCAGGCTCAGCCCCCACCTATAGACATGCCAGCCTCAATCCCCACCTATAGACATGCCAGGCTCAGACCCCACCTATAGACATGCCAGCCTCAATCCCCACCTATAGACATGCTAGGCTCAGACCCCACCTATAGACATGCCAGCCTCAATCCCCAACTATAGACATGCCAGGCTCAGCCCCCACCTATAGACATGCCAGGCTCAGCCCCCACCTATAGACATGCCAGCCTCAATCCCCACCTATAGACATGCCAGGCTCAGACCCCACCTATAGACATGCCAGCCTCAATCCCCACCTATAGACATGCCAGGCTCAGCCCCCACCTATAGACAAGCCAGGCTCAGCCCCCACCTATAGACATGCCAGGATATTTTGACATACCAATACACTTCTGTGTATAGTGAGCTCAGAAATCAATTGAATATAAAACTGCTTATTTGTCCCATTCAGTGTGCGACAGGGCACGAGGAAAGCTACAATTTAGCAATGTTTAATCAGTTCTATTTTGCTCCTGCTGGAAAAAAACCCTAAATCTTTATTTTATTAAAATGCAAGTTACGTATTTACATTTTTCATTAACTCTGGAAGAAGCAGTTTGATAATGTGTTGTTTATCACTAGTGTATTTTTTTATTTCTTTTTTGACTGATAATGTCACCTTGCAATTAGTAAAATGTGTAAATTGCAGAAGTTAAAGACTAAAGAGACACATGGATTATAAAACGCAGGTGTGACATTTCCCATCTGTGTCCTGAATTGTCAGTACCTTTTTTTTTTTTTTTTTATGTAAAATGTCCCTGCCCCTTCTCATACCCCCTCCACTCTGGATCCTGCCCCTTCTCATACCCCCTCCACTCTGGATCCTGCCCCTTCTCTTACCCCCTCCACTCTGGATCCTGCCCCTTCTCATACCCCCTCACTCTGGATCCTGCCCCTTCTCATACCCCCTCCACCCCATCCTGCCCCTTCTCTTACCCCCTCCACTCTGGATCCTGCCCCTTCTCATACCCCCTCCACTCTGGATCCTGCCCCTTCTCTTACCCCCTCCACTCTGGATCCTGCCCATTCTCTTACCCCCTCCACTCTGGATCCTGCCCCTTCTCATACCCCCTCCACTCTGGATCCTGCCCCTTCTCATACCCCCTC
>CM069858.1:2917297-2929797 GCA_036172795.1 Pelodytes ibericus | reverse complement strand
AGGGTGAAGGGGAAGTATATAATTATAAAGGGGCAGATTATCAGGGTAAAGGGGCAGTATAGAATTATAAAGGGGCAGATTATCAGGGTAAAGGGGCAGTATATAATGATAAAGGGGCAGATTATCAGGGTGAAGGGGCAGTATAGAATTATAAAGGGGCAGATTATCAGGGTAAAGGGGCAGTATATAATGATAAAGGGGCAGATTATCAGGGTGAAGGGGCAGTATATAATGATAAAGGGGCAGATTATCAGGGTGAAGGGGCAGTATATAATTATAAAGGGGCAGATTATCATGGTAAAGGGGCAGTATATAATTATAAAGGGGCAGATTATCAGGGTAAAGGGGCAGTATATAATGATAAGGGGCAGATTATCAGGGTGAAGGGGCAGTATATAAGGATAAAGGGGCAGATTCTGAAGTTGAAGGGGTAGATTCTCAGGGTGAAGGGGTAGATTCTGAGGGTGAAGGGGCAGATTCTCAGGGTGAAGTGGATGATAATCAGGGTGAAGGGGCAGATTCTCAGGGTTAAGGGGCAGATACTCAGGGTGAAGGGGCAGATACTCAGGGTTAAGGGGCAGATACTCAGGGTGAAGGGGTAGATTCTTGGTGTGAAGGGGCAGATTCTGAAGGTGAAGGGGCAGATAATCAGGGTGAAGGGGCAGAATCTGAGGATGAGTGATAGATACTCAGGGTGAAGGGCAGATTTGGATGGTGCAGGGGCAGATTTGGATGGTGAAGGGGCAGATTCTTGGTGTGAAGAGGCAGATTCTTAGGGTGAAGGGGCAGATACTCTGGGTGAAGGGGCAGATTTGAATGGTGAAGGGGCAGATTCTGAGGGTGAAGGACTATGAATGTACCACATACTGCAATCTAAAGGTTAATTAATGGACATTGGAAATAATGCTGATAATCCAGGTGGAACAAACAAACCTGATGCTCTCGATGAGGAACACGTGTCACAAACTGCGCGGTTACAAAGCGCAGCTGGAAGAAGCCTTGATAGAAAACGTGGAGAGAGAGAGTAAACGCACACATCACCATATAAATGGACATGCCGGTCCCCAGGGGATAGTGATGAGGATCCGTACAGAAACCAAAACATTGATTTATATGGTGATTTAGCACAAAAACGCTTTGTTTTTCTCCCATTTTTCTGCCTGGATGGGGCTGATTTCCTGAGACGTTTGGAATGAAATATAAATAAGTTTACAGCCAACTGGATTCCTGATAATGGGACAGGGGCCTGTGAGGGGGGATTAAACTGGAAATCTTCACCTTCCTTGTACGCTAAACAGTCGCCAATAAATGCTTCTCTATAGCGGTACAAGCGGAGCAGAATACAAAGCGTCGCAAGCCACCATCACCCTGTGCTGGGAAGGGAACAGTCTTCAGCGGAGCGGGAATACTGATTACAAATGGGAGCTCTGGGGGGAAAGTCCTTAAATTCAGGCTACTCGCAGACCACCGATGTGCTCCCAAATTGGAATGAAAATTGGCCAAAGTGGAGGAGAGAACTTTGGCCATTTTCAGGTCCATTTTGGAAGGAAATAGCCAAGTCCTCTCATCAAAGACAATGCACAAACTTCATGTACAGCCAATCAGAGCTCGGTATCCCCCACTGAGTGTCTGTCAGATCGGGGGTTCTGCTGGTGCCCTCTCTGTTGATCCCCTTTTTAAATGAGGGTCTCTCTCTGGACCAGATCAGGGTAACTGCTCCCCAGGGAATCATGGCTGCTACTGGTCGATCGGACCATACATTGTACTATTAAAAGCATCTGCCACTTCTCCTCATATTAGGGACACTCAGTATTAGAGCAAAAGTGGGGGGGGGGGGGGGGGAATAAAGTTTATTTTTCCTTTATTAAATACAAATCCCTGATATCACTGGTCTTCCAATAGTGTATAATCAGGAGTAAAATATAATTGCTCAATTGACTTTCTTTGTAAGGGTATTTTTTTTATGGCTTGTCCAACGCTCTAACCCCTTATATGACCAAACTTATAATGTTAGCGAGCCGGGCAGGGGAGATGTGATCTCTTCTGGTCTCTGTAGTGAAGAAGTAGTTTCAGTCTGTAAAAGATGAGATCGGGTCACAAATCCGTATGCGCGAAATCTGACGAGAGCTTTCATTAGGACTTTCAACCCTGGAAAATATGTTGGTGATGGAGAAAGGTTATTCACAGAAATCTGAGACGGGGAAAAAAAATCTGTGAAAAATAACGGAGAATAAAAGTAATTAACAGCGTACCATATGGAAGGACCATGTTTTGATTCAAATCGGGCCAAATTCGATGCCAGGATGAGCTTTTTGTCCAAAACCATATGTACAATTATTCCTCGCGTGCATCTTAATTAGCAGCCGAGGAAGTTAGAGGAGACGGGTTGAGTTTGTACTTTGCGATGTTTCCATTGGTGGCTGGCAGAATTAGTTAGACGTATGTTCGAAGTACTAATGATAAAACCACCGGTTATCCAAGTGTCAACAGCCGGAAGAACCTGGTAACAATGTAACTGTTACTAAAGCAGATTACCTTTGTCTTGGGCCGAAGTATTGTACTGTTTCTTTAATGGTGGAGTGCGTCAATCTCTGACGGGACTGGATCGCTCGTTAAGCTAGTTGTACAAACCATGGTACCCTATATACGGGACAAGTCACATCATAATGCGATCATTGAGGAATAAATAAAATAAAGTGTAATAGATTTACAACTGTCACTATAGCAACAGTCCCGCCCTTCTCCCCAAGCCCCTCCTCCTTATTGGGATGTTACTATAGTAACAGTCCCGCCCATCTCTCCAAGCCCCTCCTTCTTGGATGTCACTGAGTTAAGAAGCCCCGCTGAAAGTATTTGCAATGTAACACTACAGAAGAACTGTAAATTGTTTATAGGTAAAAATAAATACATTTCACAGATATTAGACACATATACAATGTACACAAAATGAGCTCGGGGGGACGATATATTCAGATATATCTACAATCACTGCAAACACTAATTACATCAAGAAATGGGGTGTAAACTGATGCCAATAAAGACAGACAAATCCAAGAAAGCAAACAAAATAAGTGAAGGAGATTTAGTTTGGACAGTTAGCGTAGAATGCTTCTCTACACTATCGATTCCAGTAATAATGACATCAATATCCTGCCATCTATGCAAAAAGTATTTATTTGCCTGTTCTCAAGTTTGTTTGCATATTGGACCACATAACTATCTCTTTCTTTGATGACAAACGAGGATTGTACTACATCAGGAGACCTGAAATCTGAATTTTTGGAGGGAAGGACAGACGGACACACACACACACGGACACACACACATACACACACACAGACAAAGAGACACACACACAGACAGACAGACAAAGACAGATAGACACACAGACAAAGAGACACACAGACAGACAGACACATAGACAGACACACACAGACAGACACACCGACAGACACACACACAGAGACAGACAGACACAGACACACACACACACACACACAGAGACAGACAGACACACACACACACACAGAGACAGACAGACACACACAGACAGACACATAGACAGACAGACACACCGACAGAGAGACACACAAACAGACAGACACATAGACAGACATACACACAGACAGACAGATATATTCAGATAGATAGCTTTCTGGCAAATCAGTCAGAGCCAGGCAGCAAAATGCGATAAACCTACAAACACAGAGCCCAGATATAATGTGAAAGTGACTGTATTAGCGCATCGAACACAGGAACCCAGAGAACCAAATAAAGAGAGGTGGTCATCATACCCCCCATCACCCCACATCCGGCCATTTGGTGTTTCACATCTGTGAAGAAAATGTTTTTCCTCTTTTCAGGTTCTAGTTTGGCAATAAAGACAATTTGTGATTTAAAAAAAAACACATTTCAGGAGCGTCATGCACTGTGTATTTTGGGACCGCCCATTGCGCCGGCTATCCAAGCCGATTCTGATAAAGACAGTGATGGTTTAGGAAGAGTTGATAACATACGCTGTCTGGTCTTATCTTTTTCGTGTCTTTGTGCGGAGGACGAGCTCCTCAATCTCGGAGAAGGGCGCAGACTACGTCCTTCACCCCCAAAATGTGCATCACTTTCTCCAAACAAAAACCAGTGCATTAAGATGTTCTAATGAGCCCTCCTGACAGACACCCAGCATGACGCAGTATCTGTAATCATACTGTGCTTTATTTACATGTCAACAACAAAGTAATACTAGCATTTACCCATCTGAGCAGATCTGCGCCTCTAACCCCACATTACCACCCTGCGTCTTCCTACTAACAAATAAAATGTCCTTCCAGCTCCCAAACAATTCCAAACAAAGACTGGGGATCAGTAAATGGAAAATGGTTTTCGTTGTTCTCCCTGACATTAAAAGCTTCGTCTACTAATTGAGTGAATCATCCTTGCCGCGGTCTGTCTCCTTGGCTCATTATGCCATCTTGCAAGGCCTGCCTTTCTCAATTTAAGTACACTGTTTCTCCAAATTAACGGTAATTCATTATGACATGGCGTATCTCTCCACTGAAATAACTGCATGTGTAATCTGCCACTTCCCTTGCCTCTCTTTACCCTCTGTGCTTCAGTCTTTCCCCCTGAGCCTTAGATTTTTACCCAAACATTACCCTCCTGACTGATGTCAGATGCTTTGTACTTTGACTGATGCACAGGAGCCAGTTTATTTCCTCTGACAGTTTATTATCCGAACTGTCAAACAATAGCCTCACTCTCTGTCTCTCCCCGAGGGACTGAAATCTATAACTGATGTGGGCAATTTCACACTGAGATCCACGATCCTGCAATATGTACCCCTCAGTGGGAGAGCTGCTTTTAGGAAAAAGGGATTTGCAGCAAATCTCCGTGATAATCCCACTTCCTACAAGAATATTTGGGTTTTTCGTACAATGCAGTGCAGAGCATGCCTCAGTATTGTGCAAAGAGAAAATAATGATATATCTCTTTATTATCACAGTCCTCCAGTCCTTGAGTTGACAGTCACTGTGGCAGAACTATAATAAACTGCTTAGCAAACTAAACCTGCAACTTATAACATGTAACATGTGTGTTAGAGAAACATTACATATCCCCAGCAAAGTGCAACATGGAAGATTCTGCCACCTTTTATCACTGTTTGTAACTTATTATGTTTTATCTTTGGATATTCTATATCGAGTTGGGGGAAATACAGAGATACAATGAAGCGAGATTTGTTTAATCTGTTTTGGCAAAAAGAACAAAATGATGAATAAACATATAAATAAATACATTTTAAGCAATATGTACAGCTCGGAATAAATCACACTTGTGATCAAAATGAGTTAATATAGTTGTGTCTTACTAACCCTTCAGGCAGGTGAAACAAAATGTATAATTAGACTCATCCTTTTCTGGATCCCAGACTCAAAACAGTGAAAAAGTTTGCTTGGAATCAATGGCCTTGGATTTAAAAAAGAATATCTGGAATTGGAAAAGAGCATCAGTAATGAAATGGACAGTGCTTCTGTTACATGATTATTAAAAAGAAATAAACAACATACGTTTTGAAGGGCAAGAAAACCTCGTCCACAAGAGCTCACAATCTAATTATAAGGATTAAAGAAAAATGGAACATTTCCAGATTTGGAAAGGGTCCAGCATGTCGATACTGCTCCTCTCTCTATAGCAAGTTATTCACCTCGATGTCACCTCTTATCATTGCCTCATCTTGGATCTGGCCAGGGGGGCTGCTGTGAGACGCACCAGACAGAGGGGAGAGATTTTTCTCCTGCCTGTATTATAATATCTGATCTTTCCAATGTTGCATTTAAATGTTTACACATATACACTGCAGTTTAAACGTTTGGGGTCACTTAGAAATGTCCTTGTTTTTCATAAAAATATACATCAAATGAGCAGTACAATGAACAGGAAATACCATCAAAACATTGACAGGAGTGATGCTGCTGATAATGGAGCTCTGTCCACTGGAATACAGGAGCAATGCTGCTGATAATGGGGCTCTGTCCACTGGAATACAGGAGCAATGCTGCTGATAATGGGCCTCTGTCCACTGTAATACAGGAGTGATGCTGCTGATAATGGGGCTCTGTCCATTATAACACAGGAGTGATGCTGCTGATAATGGGCCTCAGTTCATTGGAACACAGGAGTGATGCTGCTGATAATTTGTCTCTGTCCATTATAACACAGGAGTGATGCTGCTGATAATGGGGCTCTGTCCATTATAACACAGGAGTGATGCTGCTGATAATGGGGCTCTGTCCATTATAACACAGGAGTGATGCTGCTGATAATGGGGCTCTGTCCATTATAACACAGGAGTGATGCTACAATATGTGAAGATTTCAATGAACGAATTAATAGATTGTATCTGGATAACGAGCATCTTCTGATTGATTGCCCCCCCCCCCCTCCGCCCCCCCCCCCCCATAACATCTCACACATGTTTAAACCAAAATGGGGGCCAAGTCCCTGCCAAGTCCATGCCATTTAACCCTTTGTAAACTGTACAATAAACACGGTGTCATTTGGGTTTTGAGCTGGGAGCCTGTGATAGTTTGCATGAGTCTGGATGCCATTTATAAATGAATAATTAAGATTAGACACAGATGTTTTTACCGTCAAGCTTCATTTATTTATACAAAGCTTTCCATTTCATAGCTGTCAGATCTCCGCATCTAATAAATGAGATTCTCGGCACTTTGTCATTCACCTGCCCTGCTGATACATTGCTCTCCCTCCAGCCTGGCTGATTTGTACTTACACACTGCATGCAATGTAACAGGGGGGGGGGGGGGGGGGGGGGGAAACCTGGTGATTGTGTTCTGTGGGGGACTCAGGTTTCCCCTGCCCAATATGAAGCTAGATTTTAGTGAATAGCCCCCACTATTATTCAAAGGAGTCATACTCAATGTTGTTTGGAACCAACTTCTATCTTATTCTGATCACTGTGTTGTGTATTAAGCTCCCACGCCTTATCGGTTTCCCGATGGAAAAAATTAACCTTATCAACACCTTACAACACTTGAATGAAACCAGGACACTTGCATATGGTGGCAAATTGAAGTCATTTATTTATAACAAAGTTAAAAAGGGAGGAGTCCCCCAAACCAAATGCGGCACCCCTACCCCCTGGAGATGCGCTGAGCCCCGCCTGCCTGCAGCGCACGTGACGGATGGTCCATCTTCACCTTTAAATACCTTTAAATACCTTTGTGTATTTATTGAATTTGAGGGGTAATACGACTCTTTCTAATACTTGCTTTTGGCAAAACATCAGTCTAATTCAGATGTATGTGTCCTATTAGCTACGTTCACCTCTTTCTGTACTAACAGAGGCTCCAGTAATATAAATTCTGCATTCTTATATTAAACAATATAGGATAGGTTATTATACTTTCTAATATATTGCCTACAAAAGTCTCAAATCCCCATGCTGCCACCAACTGTCTCAGATTCCCATGCTGCCACCAACTGCCTCAGATTCCCATGCTGCCACCAACTGCCTCAGATTCCCATGCTGCCACCAACTGTCTCAGATTCCCATGCTGCCACCAACTGTCTCAAATCCCCATGCTGCCATCAACTGCCTCACATTCCCATACTGCCCTGATCTCAACTGTCTCAGATTCCCATACTGTCCCACTCCCAACTGTTTTATATCTCCCTGTGAATGCACCCCTAGCCCTTGTGGATAAATATCATTATGTTAAAATAATTTCCATAATGATTGAAATTATCATAGGTCAAGATATTATTTATTTAATGGAAACTGGAGATTTAAGCCTTTATTCAAGAAAGACAATTGCAGGGAATTTTAAACTTAAGGATTCTATTATTTTGGCCTTAAGTTTCAAATTCCTTTTCTCAATGCCTTGGAATTCTCTCTTTCATGGATACATAATGTATTATAAAGCACTCTGGACGGCCAGTTCTTGGCACAGATAAGTTTCATTTTACCAGGTTGTGCATGGAGTCTGGATTTATTCTAATATGAGGTCACTGGTGTTATCGCCTCTCCCTTCCTCTCCTGCTCTGACCCACAAACTGATAGACTGAATCGGATATTTCTAATAATACCCCGTGTATGGGTGAGGCTGGGGAACCCAATTGTTTTATTGCTTCCCGTCTCAGCCGGTCCCTGATAACGAGCTTGTTATTTCAGAGGTAAAATAAATGTCAGTATTTGACGGATCCGTATTGATAAATGTGAAAGTCAGACGGCCCACGTGATGCATCAGACAGACCCCTCTCATTATATCCTATTCTGCAAGTTCATTATGGGAAATATCATCATCTTTAATTCATCTTACACCCACCCTATTATTTATCACCCCCATCATTGGGTCTCTGCTTCATAAACGTATAAATACACATATTTCACTGAAAGTTTTATGTCATTAGTGCCTAGGATACATTACACTGTGAGAAACTGGGACAGAGCAGAAAGTGTTACAATACTGAGAGGGTAGTAGATGCATGGAGTAGTCTTCCAGCAGAAGTGGTAGAGAGCATAAAGTGTTACATTACTGAAAAAGTAGTGGATGCATGGAGTAGTCTTCCAGCAGAAGTGGGAGAGAGCATAAAGTGTTACATTACTGAAAGAGTAGTGGATGCATGGAGTAGTCTTCCAGCAGAAGTGGTAGAGAGCATAAAGTGTTACATTACTGAAAGAGTAGTGGATGCATGGAGTAGTCTTCCAGCAGAAGTAGGAGAGGGGAGAAAGTGTTACATTACTGAAAGAGTAGTGGATGTATGGAGTAGTCTTCCAGCAGAAGTGGGAGGGGGGAGAAAGTGTTACATTACTGAAAGAGTAGTGGATGCATGGAGTAGTCTTCCAGCAGAAGTAGGAGAGAGCAGCACGTGTTACATTACTGAGAGGGTAGTGGATGCATGGAGAAGTCTTCCAGAAGAAGTGGGAGAGGGGAGAAAGTGTTAAATTACTGAAAGAGTAGTGGATGCATGGAGTAGTCTTCCAGCAGAAGTAGGAGAGGGGAGAAAGTGTTAAATTACTGAAAGAGTAGTGGATGCATGGAGTAGTCTTCCAGCAGAAGTGGGAGAGGGGAGAAAGTGTTACATTACTGAAAGAGTAGTGGATGCACGGAGTAGTCTTCATGCAGAAGTGGGAGAGGGGAGAAAGTGTTACATTACTGAAAGAGTAGTGGATGCACGGATTAGTCTTCCAGCAGAAGTGGGAGAGGGGAGAAAGTGTTACATTACTGAAAGAGTAGTGGATGCACGGAGTAGTCTTCCAGCAGAAGTGGGAGAGAGCAGCACGTGTTACATTACTGAGAGGGTAGTGGATGCACGGAGTAGTCTTCATGCAGAAGACGTAGAGCATTATGAAGGAAGAACACAAGATGAAGCCAAGGTCTAGGTAAGGGGAGCCGGTAGAGATAGGGGTCCGCTATTATAATCACTTATTGTAAAGTGCGTGGTGTGTCTGCTTTGTCCTCTGTAATGTGAAATATGTGGGTAACTTATAAATCAAACACAGAGCCTCATTCATGAAAAAGGGAACTGCAGGGAATTGACAAGGGAATTTCAAACGTAAGACCGAAGTTGCTGAGTTTTAAGCATTCTCCCATTCTGCTTCATTGGAGAATTTTTCCAACTCGCCTACTTTCGCCATAAGTATCAAATTCCCTGCACTGCCTCGTTAATACAGCCCACAGTAATATTCCTCTTAATTTGCTTATTGTTTTTGGCTTTTGCCGGTTTCACAGAAGAGAGGATCACGCGAGCCCTACAGATACTGATCATGCCAACATGAGACACCTGGTTATCATGCTCACTACCCTCAGCCAGCCTCCAACTCCTGTCCAGACCTCCTCCTCCCCTGCCTGCTGCTCTCTTGTCATCTGCTTGCTTCTTAATGACAATTTAAGTAAAACTCCCTTTATTTTGGCAGCGAGGCTGGGATCAAACAGACTGATCCATTAGTGAGCAGCGGTGTTTAAAAAGCTTCCAGTGTCTGTCTAATAAACAAAAGACAGGATATGGTAATTAAGATTAATTTAAACGAACAAACTCTTTCAAAATATTGACATCCATACTTCACAGGGTCTTTAAAGCAGTGTTTGCCGTAGTCATCCCCCCTGCCGCGAGCTGAGCTCTACAGAAATATTCCACGAGATTAGAGCGTCAGTGGGAATAATTATCAGCTCCACCACGGTCTATGTGAGCGCCAACAGAGTCACCGGCTGGTCCACGATACCGGCAGGTTCATGCTGGGAAACACAATCTCCTGGGCCCCAAAGAGAGACAATAATAAAGTATTAAAGCTGTCAGCATATATTGAGTATCTAACCTGTCTGTCTGTATATTTGTCTTTTTATCTATCACCTATCTATCTATCTATCTATCTATCTATCTATCTATCTATCTATCACCTCTCTATCTATCTATCTATCTATCTATCTATCTATCTATCACCTATCTATCTATCTATCTATCTATCTATCCATCTATATATCTATCTATCTATCTATCTATCCATCTATATATCTATTATCTATCCATCTATCTATCTATCTATCTACTTATCTATCTATCTATCTATCTCTCTATCTATCACCTATCTATCTATCTATCTATCTATCCATCTATATATCTATTATCTATCTATCTATCCATCCATCCATCTATCTATCTATCTATCTATCACCTATCTATCTATCTATCCATCCATCCATCTATCTATCTATCTATCTATCCATCCATCTATCTATCTATCTATCACCTATCTATCTATCCATCCATCCATCTATCTATCTATCTATCTATCTATCTATCTATCTATCCATCCATCTATCTATCGATCTATCTATCACCTATCTATCTATCTATCTATCTATCCATCTATATATCTATTATCTATCTATCTATCTATCCATCTATATATCTATCATCTATCTATCTATCTATCTACCCATCTATATATCCATTATCTATCTATCTATCTATCTATCTATCTATCTATCTATCTATCTATATATCTATCTATCTATATATCTATCTATTGTCTATCTATCTATCTATCTATCTATCTATCTATCTATCACCTATCTATCTATCCATCTATATATCTATTATCTATATATCTATCTATCTATCTATCCATCTATATATCTATCTATCTATCTATCTATCTATTCATCTATATATCTATCATCTATCTATCAATCTATCTATCTACCCATCTATATATCCATTATCTATCTATCTATCTATCACCTATCTTTCTATCCATCTATATATCTATCACCTATCTATATATCTATCTATCTATCACCCATCTATCTATCCATCTATATATCTATTATCTATCTATCTATCTATCTATCTATCCATCTATATATCTATCATCTATCAATCTATCTATCTATCATCTATCTATCTATCTATCTATCCATCTATCTATCCATCTATCTATCCATCTATATATCTATCTATCACAAATGCAAGCTCTGTCTGTCTGTCAATCTAGCCATCTACACTATATATATATATATCCACTCTGTGTATACACGTTTTTATGCTCTGTTGATTAATGTAAATATTTGTCCAGATAGCAGAGTTATTTTAATTTAATCTCAATGGGAACGAGTGCATAATATTAAACATTTGAAGTATTTCTCCAATCTCTCATCCAACATTAACATGGAATTACTTTCTTTAAATCACCAGCCGGTATACTCCTGGCTTTAAATCAACGTATTTGCAATGCCTGTCCTAATTATACAGCCGCTTACAATATACATCTCCCCGTATCTGTGATCCAAAATAAAGAAATAAATAAATGCAAAATCTGAGATTCGCTGATTAAAATAGTTTGTCAAACGAACGAATACACAATCTGAATAGAGTTTCCAAAAAGTTTTGGGATTTGTTTGATGTACTGTCTGCTCTGCTTCGTCAGATAATGTTTCTGTTTTACATGGGAAATCGTATTGTACGATGTAGTCTGTGCTTGTTTGAGTATATATAATCAGAAAGGTCATCTCAATATTTGGGATGTCTTCATCTTCTATATCAATACTAATACCCTGTCCTACTGGGCTAATGTTCCACAAATTGTGCTGATAAAATACAAACGTGTGTTACAAAAAGTGCAAAGTAACCTTAGTGATTCTAGATGTGGGACTCTGTATAACATGTTCAAACCTTGAGTAACACTGCTGGATTGGATTTCTGAATAGAGAGAGAGAGATATAGAAAGACATATCTGTCACCTAAGCATTACCTATCCTGTAAATGTAAGAGAATAAAAAACGACTTTTATATACATTGTGTTGGTAGAATTGCCAAGTAAATGCCTACATTATGAGAAAAATGTGTTTTAAGTATGTCTGTGGCATCTCCTGCTGAAGACATCACCTGTGGCCTGATATGCAAATTACCCATTTCCTATTGAAAATTAACTATTATTTTTCCCTTTTCTATAAGGATGTGCTCAGTATATACATGGTACA
>CM069858.1:2847297-2909797 GCA_036172795.1 Pelodytes ibericus | reverse complement strand
TCCAATGGACAGAGACCAATTGTCAGCAGCATCAAACCAGTGTTCCAATGGACAGAGGCCAATTATTAGAAGCATCACTCCTGTGTTCCAATGGATAGAGGCCCATTATCAGCAGCATCACTACTGTGCTCCAATGGACAGAGGCCCATTATCAGCAGCATTACTCCTGTGTTATAATGGCACAATGCTGTGTCAGATAATGCACATGTATAATTTTAAATTTCAACATCTTGACTGTATTTCTTGTTCATTATGCTGCTCATTTGATTCCACGGGACCTCAAATTTATGTATGGTATCTATCTATCTATCTATCTATCTATCTATCTATCATCCATCCCTCTATCTTTCTGTCTATCCATCTTATTACATATAAATATATATAATAAGATATAATATAGTATATATAAAAAGGGAAGGGGATGAAACTTATTATTAAGCTCCATATAAGCAGATGCATCTAGTGTTAGATCCCACCCATATTGAATTACTTTGGCGCAGTGGTGGGCTAAGCATAATATGGCCCTATAATGTGACCAAGTCGCCAATTCTGTCAGCTTTGAAAGGTGTTTAAGCAGATTTAATAAAAACTACATCTTTAAGCATTTGTAAGCTATTTAATGTGACTGTACTGATCTGTGTATTATACATATATATCTATTATATTATCACCCCTTTATAATAAATGCTTGGTCTGGTGAGGGTTTCTGTCTTTGGATTTTGTTTATACAGACAATGTACACACATACTGCTCATATATCAGACAAATCTAAACGAAACCATGTATTACTAGCTCTGTTTATTGGTAACTGAACCCCACTGATAATATAAAGCTCAGAAAGTAGCACAACATGGAAATGATTCGATCAATATTTTTGGATTCTCAGATCTAATGGACTGTGCTGCGTTTTTTTTTTATATAAAGATCTAAGAGGCGATGCATTTTAATAAGGATATTGATATTTTTATAGTATGTGTCAGTAAGTAAGTGGAAACACATTGATTATTATCTTGCTTTTCCTAATATCTTCAGATTAGTTTTTTTATTAGCTTTGTAAATACAATTAGCTGATTAATGCACCTTAGCAGCAGGTATGAGATACCTGGCATCCTTTCTATCACCAGCAGTGGAATACCAGCACTCAGGAAACGGTCCCCATGCTGGCTAAAGGGGGGTGACTAGCGATACACATGTCATGGGTCCAGTGGGCTGGGGGAACCTGACATGGCGGTGGAAGTGCTGGCTGGAGAGAATAAAGTTCCCCTCTCTACACATGAGCAGGTATCTGCGTGTCTATGCCCAGGTGCACACAGACATCCCCCCAAACGTCTTCTCCCACTGACTCCGTGCTTGTGATCTGGGGTCAGAGCGGAGGCTCAGACTGCAGACACGCGTGAGAGATAGCCTGGGAGAGATGGGTTTTCAAAAGACCGTAGGGAGCATCTGATTGGCTGACTCTGTCTCAGACGTGCTACTGACGGTATTTTCGAATGAGCCAGTAGAACGGCTGGGACAGGGAGGCTTCAAATGTCTCCTATGTTCTTTTGAAAGCCCTGTCTTGTTGGTCGTGCTTTTATTCAGGTCTTACTGAGAGCAAAGGTGGATTCATTTTTTTTATTTATTTTTTTTTGGGGGGGGGGGGCATTTTCCCTGTGCGAGGACATCGCTGATCATCAGGGGACATTTAATTCAGGTAATATTATAGGGTGCCCATCAAATTTGCACAAAACACTACTTTCAATTAGCCTTCCATACGTAGAGTTTGACTTTGCTAACATTTTTGGTGACTGCCATTTTGTGAGGTCAAGTTGAGGCATCCAAAGGAAGGGGGCAAATGTCCACCCCCTTAGAGAGCTATACAGAGCAAAGATTCTACCCAACATGTGTATGCCCCCTGATAGAGCTATACAGAGCAAGGATTCTAAACAACATGTCGCCCCCCTGATAGAGCTATACAGAGCAAAGATTCTAAACAACATGTCCACCCCCTTATAGAGCTATACAGAGCAAAGATTCTACACAACATGTCTGCTCCCTGATAGAGCTATACAGAGCAAGGATTCTAAACAACATGTCGCCTCCCTGATAGAGCTATACAGAGCAAAGATTCTAAACAACATGTTTGCGCCATGATAGAGCTATACAGAGCAAAGATTCTAAACAACATGTTTGCGCCATGATAGAGTTATACAGAGCAAAGATTCCAAACAACATGTCCGCCCCCTGATAGAGCTATACAGAGCAAAGATTCTAACCAATATGTCCACCCCGGAAAGGGCTCTACAGAGCAAATATTATAATCAACATGTCCACCCCTGATAGAGCTATATAGAGCAAAGATTCTAACCAACATGTCCTCCCCCTGATAGAGCTATACAGAGCAAAGATTCTAAACAATATGTCTGCCCCTGATGAAGCTATACAGAGCAAAGATTCTAAACAACATGTCTGCCCCCTGATAGAGCTATACATAGCAAAGATTCTAAACAACATGTCTGCCCCCTGATAGAGCTATACAGAGCAAAGATTCTAAACAACATGTCCGTCCCCTGATAGAGATAAACAGAGCAAAGATTCTAAACAACATGTCCGTCCCCTGATAGAGCTATACAGAGCAACGATTCTAAACAACATGTTCCCCCTGATAGAGCTATACAGAGCTATTTGTATTATATGTATTATTTCATTAAAGCATCTATATAATAATGCCTTAATGGAATCTTTCAGTTAAACAGAACTTGATTATTTACGACCTTTAAGGATTTCTTGTGTCCAAACCTCTAGTCATAATGTGCAGTAACCTGATCTGGGCCGTCACACTGGTAGAGGGATTGTGTTTACAGGAAGATGTATGTAACATTCCTGGCGCTAATTAAGCGTGGCGCTGACGAGGTGTCATCATAGGACATGATAGGTGTCCCCCATAGAGACGAGCCAAAAAATTCTGCCTGAAGCGATGAAAACAAATTATTCTCAACTAAATGTGTTTTTAAAAAAATCAACAGTTCTGTTATATTCTGACTCGTGTTCTACAAAGAAAACAACAAATCTCTCAGGAGCCTTTATTACACTATGTTATTTATATCTTTCTAAGCAGCCGAAAAGCAAGATATTTTTATTTGCCACTGTTTTTATTTTTTTTCCTCCTGAATGATTTATTCTGTGGCTAAAATAGGGAATTTCACTAATTTTAATTTAATACCATTTAGCCTGGTAGGGCTATATCAGAATGGATAATGCAGTGTGTATGAAGCAGTTTTGCATTTAAGATATGTTGCTCTCCCAGGGTCCTAGGTCGGGGCCGCTCCCTGCAATCGATACACTGCATTTCTATTTCAATTAATGTTATTTGAATTGGCCAAAAATTTGCTTTTCTTTCAAAAAGAAGGACATTTCTAATTAATTCCAAACCTTCCATCGTCCAAGTGGGAAATGGTCATCACTGGACCACTGAGGATAATACAATCCCAATAGGAGAACTGTCCAATGGCTACACTTCCAATGCTCCAATCCTCTCCTCAAGGGGGGGGGGGGAATTGGGGCGCACTTCCTTTGATGTTGGGTTCAGTCGGTGAGGCGGGGGGGAATTGGGGCGCACTTCCTTTGATGTTGGGTTCAGTCGGTGAGAGGGTGGGGATTGGGGCGCACTTCCTTTGATGTTGGGTTCAGTCGGTGAGAGGGGGGGGATTGGGGCGCACTTCCTTTGATGTTGGGTTCAGTCGGTGAGAGGGGGGGGATTGGGGCGCACTTCCTTTGATGTTGGGTTCAGTCGGTGAGAGGAGGGGGGATTGGGGCGCACTTCCTTTGATGTTGGGGTCAGTCGGTGAGAGGGGGGGGGATTGGGGCGCACTTCCTTTGATGTTGGGTTCAGTCGGTGAGGCGGGGGGGATTGGGGCGCACTTCCTTTGATGTTGGGTTCAGTCGGTGAGAGGGGGGGGATTGGGGCGCACTTCCTTTGATGTTGGGTTCAGTCGGTGAGAGGAGGGGGGATTGGGGCGCACTTCCTTTGATGTTGGGTTCAGTCGGTGAGAGGGGGGGATTGGGGCGCACTTTCTTTTATGTTGGGTTCAGTCGGTGAGGGGGGGGATTGGGGCGCACTTCCTTTTATGTTGGGGTCAGTCGGTGAGAGGAGGGGGGATTGGGGCGCACTTCCTTTGATGTTGGGTTCAGTCGGTGAGGCGGGGGGGATTGGGGCGCACTTCCTTTGATGTTGGGTTCAGTCGGTGAGGGGGGGGGATTGGGGCGCACTTCCTTTTATGTTGGGGTCAGTCGATGAGAGGGGGGGGGATTGGGGCGCACTTCCTTTGATGTTGGGTTCAGTCGGTGAGAGGGGGGGGATTGGTGCGCACTTCCTTTGATGTTGGGTTCAGTCGGTGAGGGGGGGGGATTGGGGCGCACTTCCTTTGATGTTGGGTTCAGTCGGTGAAGTGGGGGAATGGGGCGCACTTCCTTTTATGTTGGGTTCAGTCGGTGAGGCGGGGGGGATTGGGGCGCACTTCCTTTGATGTTGGGTTCAGTCGGTGAGGGGGGGGGATTGGGGCGCACTTCCTTTTATGTTGGGGTCAGTCGATGAGAGGGGGGGGGATTGGGGCGCACTTCCTTTGATGTTGGGTTCAGTCGGTGAGAGGGGGGGGATTGGTGCGCACTTCCTTTGATGTTGGGTTCAGTCGGTGAGGGGGGGGGATTGGGGCGCACTTCCTTTGATGTTGGGTTCAGTCGGTGAAGTGGGGGAATGGGGCGCACTTCCTTTGATGTTGGGTTCAGTCGGTGAGAGGGGGGGGATTGGGGCGCACTTCCTTTGATGTTGGGTTCAGTCGGTGAGGGGGGGGGGATTGGGGCGCACTTCCTTTGATGTTGGGTTCAGTCGGTGAGGGGGGGGGGATTGGGGCGCACTTCCTTTTATGTTGGGGTCAGTCGGTGAGAGGGGGGGGGATTGGGGCGCACTTCCTTTTATGTTGGGGTCAGTCGGTGAGAGGGGGGGGATTGGGGCGCACTTCCTTTGATGTTGGGTTCAGTCAGTGATCTGTGTGAACTGTATAGTATTTAATGTTAAATAAATGAACCCCTATACAGTGATGATGTGACTGGAGACCTGGATTGCAAATATAAAATCCAATGTTATTGCAATATAGAGACAAACACACAGGCGAATGCGTGGACGGCCTCTACGCCACTCTCCGAGGTTACACCTTATACCTTTAATCCATACACTGGACTTACTCACTTTTAATGATGCCTAATCCCTTCCCCCCTTACTAAACAATACCGGGAGAGGGATGAGACATCACCTACACCCCAGCAATTAAAACACATTGACCAACACATTAATAACCCTATTAATCAAGTCTCTTTTGGTAAATTGAGAGGGAGGCTGGGGAGGTTACTGGGAATCAGAGACCATGGTAACTTTAAAAGTAATTTGGACGCACACCGACTTTCCAAACCGGGTTCGTTCAATGAATAGCACTTACTAAAAGATTGCAAATGAAGGAGCAAAGAAAGGATCCTTGAATGAGTGCATGATCGTTCACAATGTGTAGCATGTTGCACTGCCCTACTGACACACAACCTCATTGAGACATGTATTATAAACTTTAACGTGTGGTTGACTTACTTAAGAAACCTATCTGGGCTGTGTCTTAAAGGGCCTCTATCACCTAAACATGGTTTATACTGTGAATGGAGGGAATATTGAAGCAAATGCATTTCATGTTTAAGCAGTTAATAAATAATGTTCTTATTTGTTTGTTTGTATTTTGGTTTCTAATTATGTCTAATTTTGCATTTGTTTAACTTGATCTATCAATTGCGCGGTGCACAGAGAGGACGCACATTAATTGCGATCAGACGGCGCATGGCGCTCTGCTTGGCAGAGCTCAGAGTGAACCTGTGTGTATATGTAAAGATGCAAGTAGGGCGCCTGATGAAGGGCTTATCTGTCGGGAAGCAAGGGTTACAAAAAAAAATGTGCTTGTCCTTTACATAAATGGTTGGTGAATTCTGTAGATTTAAACCCACTCAGTAAAATTGCCCCTTTTGACTGCTGGGAGGGGAGGATTTCCAAATCTATATTGCTAGATCCTTTCAATCACAAGTTAACACATGTTTATTATATTCATTATTCTTCCCCGTGCGGGTGGGCAGGAAAGCTTGATTCACACCCTGCAGGCTGCACTGGTAATAGCTCATTGTTTGAGAGAGGGTTTTCGCTGCTTTTTTCTGCCTCACCCTTCACAGTTCATAGACCGGGGTGTATTTTAAGAAAGCGCTTTGTTCCTGCTGCTATCTGCTGTATCTCACTCACTCGCCGAAACTGTGCAAACAAACGTATCAAGAACCCCGGTCTCTGCTTCAGCTGCTCTGTGAAGGCGCGAATCTGAAAGAAAACGCTTCCTGCGCCAAGATACGCGATACGCACAGCCACTGACACTCTGCGTCTCATCAAACACTCACAGTTACAGGACAACTGCTGGCAAAAAATATACTTCTGTTTAACTGTAAGATTGCCTGAAACATTTGCTGGCATTTTCAATGCCAATAAAGTACTTTTAGCCCTCTTTTTTCTGTATAGCTCTATCAGGGGACGGACATGTTGTTTATAATCTTTGCTCTGTATAGCTCTATCAGGAGGTGGACATGTTGTTTATAATCTTTGCTCTGTATAGCTCTATCAGAGGGTGGACATGTTGTTTATAATCTTTACTCTGTATAGCTCTATCGGTCGGGCGGACATGTTGTTTAGAATTTTTGCTCTGTATAGCTCTTTCATGGGGCAGACATGTTATTTAGAATCTTTGCTCTGTATAGCTCTATCAGGGGTAGATATGTTGTTTAGAATCTGTGCTCTGTATAGCTCTTTCATGGGGCAGACATGTTATTTAGAATCTTTGCTCTGTATAGCTCTATCAGGGGGCAGACATGTTGTTTAGAATCTTTGCTCTGTACAGCTCTATCAGGGGGCAGGACATGTTGTTTAGAATCTTTGCTCTGTATAGCTCTATCTGGGGGCGGACATGTTTAGAATCTTTGCTCTGTGTAGCTCTATCAGGGGGCGGACATGTTTAGAATCTTTGCTCTGTATAGCTCTTTCATGGGGCAGACATGTTATTTAGAATCTTTGCTCTGTATAGCTCTATCAGGGGTAGATATGTTGTTTAGAATCTGTGCTCTGTATAGCTCTTTCATGGGGCAGACATGTTATTTAGAATCTTTGCTCTGTATAGCTCTATCAGGGAGCAGACATGTTGTTTAGAATCTTTGCTCTGTACAGCTCTATCAGGGGGCAGGACATGTTGTTTAGAATCTTTGCTCTGTATAGCTCTATCTGGGGGCGGACATGTTTAGAATCTTTGCTCTGTATAGCTCTATCAGGGGGCGGACTTGTTTAGAATCTTTGCTCTGTATAGCTGTATCAGGGGGGACATGTTGTTTAGAATCTTTGCTTTGTATAGCTCTATCAGGGGGCGGACATATTGTTTGGAATGTTTGGATGGATGAAGAAAGATCTGACCCAGGATTTTAAACCACTAGGGTTGCCACCTTTTCAATTTTTTACCACCCAGGTCGCAGCCCTATAGATAACATTCCCTCCCCCTGCTAGATTATATCCTAAATCATGTTTGAAGTATCATGCAAGTCATTAGAATTATTAGCTGTGATTAACATGAATCAAGTCATTGTGCCCCCTTACCAAACATTTCAATACTTACACCTCTGCACATCTCAAAGAGATCAGCAACTGCACAGATCCAAGGAATTGCAGTTTAAAAGGTTTCCCAAACATTGAATATAGAGAATAAAAAAATCCTAAAAAGATGATCTCTACATTGTGTTAACAGTAACTGCAGCAAACACATAAAATAACATGATTATATGATTTACATGTGTCTTGTTATGTCACCTGCGGCTTGAGATGCAAATAAACTCATTTTCAGTGGGGGAAATACATTCAAAACATATATTTCTCTTATCTGCATTTGCTGAAATGTATAGATAATTTTACATCATGTTTTAGTGTTTACATTCACAGTATAAGCAGTGTATAGAATGACAGAGTCCCTTTAACACCTTATTTATGGGCTGTCCCGGCAACTCCAGGTACAAGGAGGTCCGTATATGAAATCCATGCATTGCTGTTTACGAGCAGCTGTCTCTTCTGTGTGTCATCCTTCTCTTGAGGTGAGACTGAGAGAGACAGTCAGGTAGAACAAGCAATCAGTCGGGTGACTGCAAATCAATTCAGTCAAGGATGACACTCAATAATGGTCCTGACGGACGGGAGAGAGTATATCATACGCTAAGTACCGTCCGCTGAGACTGCGAAATCGGGAGGGGAATCTCACCCCTACCGTCTCACCGCTGCCTCAACATCATCTGCTGCACAAATCTACCTGACAGTTTTATTTTAATCATAGCTGTTATATGCATAATTAACTGCTCGATCATCCAACATCTGATGAGAGATATGGAGTAGCTCTCTAATCTGCAACGTGGTACTAGTGGCAGGGGATGGAAGCAGCATGGCCTGACTCCGTCTGTGCAATGTAAGAAATCAGGAGGCAGGGGGCACTGGAGGGATCTGGCGGCACGGACAGCAGAGTAAAAGGGGGACTATTCTCCTCATAGTGGTACGACCACTAACATCAGAGGCCACAGCTGGCACCTCCGCTGGCCACGTTCTTCCCGACAGATCTCCATACCGCTGGATCTGGCCATGTTAATCATACAGAACATTCCTGTTGAAAAGGAGGTGCAGTCAGGTCAGATAACTGGGGTACAGCACAGGGGTTGGAACCAAAAGAGCTTGCAGTGGACAAGTACTGGGCTCAACAGAGCACAATTTAATGATGTTCTATGCCACATTGCTTTCCACGGACACAGGTAGTCTAGTACTGACACTTTGCTTATCCCTGCTGTCCCTACCTCTTCACCGTCCCTCAGAGCCCAGTCATCTTCATCAATGGTATTGTGAGGGTACAGCTGCTGTCTGCACTTGTCCTAAGGGGACACTTCCTATATCTAAGGCTGTGGCGCCCACTTACGGGATGTATCAGGGTGGCTACTGTTTATTTAGACAGGAGACAGTATTCAGAGTGAAGGGTGAGGTTCTTGTCTTTTAGGAGTTGAAAGTGATGCTGTATCAGGATGGGTGAAGTTGTGTGTGAGGACACCAGGTCCAAAGAACATCATTAAATTGTAGGTGCCAGCCCTGTGTTCTTCCCTGGGCTACCTGGCTGTACCTCCCTGTAACGGACCATCTACTGGACGTAGTAGACCCTCTGTCCGTTTTGTGAAATCACCTCCTTAGCCCCCACTTACAGCTCAGCATTCACCCAGCAAGTCTTTCCTGGACCCTTGCTCTTTGTACCCCAATAGACAGGACATCTAGCAGTTAGGTACAGCAAGATTGAACTACTTTATTTGACAAACAACACAGACTTATAAAAGACATACACATGACATCACAGACATTAGTATACAATGGGGGGGGGGGGGGGGGATGGAACTAAACATAGTTCTCCAACTAACTGGGGCTAGGAAAACATTAGACATTCAGACTGCAAACCAAATAGGAATTAACATAGAGTGAGTAGACCTAATTACAAAACACACAGTAAGACACATAATGAACACAACATAATCAGTTTACCAGTTAATCCAGTTAACACAGAACAATGGATGTTGGAGTAAACTATTGGAGTCACTGTCACATTATAAACCTTCAGAGTGGTCTGCTCACAGAATTATACATTACACATAACCAATATGCAAACAGAATATGACTAACAATATTAACGTATAGAGTTATAGCACATAAGCCAGGGCCCATAATCTACAGGGAGGTGTTTGGCCCTCAGGCCCCTCCAAGAACCCCAGTCACGCAGGCTGTCAGAATTCACTTCGTGACACTCCCCTTGAGTGTACTCCATGACTGACATGTCCAGCTCCAGAGACATGGAGATCAGTAAGGAAGGATGAATGGGCGTGGTCAGTGCAGGTCCCAACTGTGGCCTGCGGAGGTCCCAAATGTGGCCAGCCGAGGTCCCAACTGTGGCCAGCCGAGGTCCCAACTGTCGCCAGGGGAGGTCCGATCTGTGGCCAGCGGAGGTCCCAACTTTGGCCAGCGGAGGTCCGATCTGTGGCCAGCGGAGGTCCTATCTGTGGCCAGCGGAGGTCCCAACCGTGGCCACTGATGTGAGCAGTCACTCTGCCTTGGAACTACTCTGCTGGAACTGTAACTGGACCCTCCCGATGCCCCCTGCCCCCTCTTATTATGTTGCAGTGAATGATTAGGCCATGTTTCTTTGTCACGTTGTGCTAAATAGCATTACATTCCTTGTTTCATTCACTGTATATAACTGCGCATGCACAGTTACCTTGCCATGCTTTCTCTATGTGCCCATCTTATCTTTCACATCCCCATCCTGCCACCAGTGGTGCATGTTGTAAGGTTGCAGGCCCCATGGTCACATGCTGGTTAATATGGTTTAATAAAGCTGTGGCCCTTACCTAAAGTTCATTGTTTGTGTATTTATTTGGGTCAGGTTTGTGGGCTGTGTGGGTGACTATGGCTTTAAGCAGTTATGATACAGTGACTCTCACACAAAATAAACCAAACCAACTGCCTGCTCCCTACGCATTGAATGGATCCCCAATGAGGACTGACCAATTCACCAATGGGGAAAGATGAGTATCGCAGCCCCCCATGTACGCTACAAAATGAAGGCATCATGAAGGGCGTAAAGTCGAAATCTTTCCCCCTATATTGACTCTCTATTTTTCTAATGCATCGCTTGGTGAAGGACAAACTTTACCCTATTCCTCGATCAATATATATATTCTTCAACAAAACACCCACAAAAAAAGAAGAAGAAAAAAGAACGAATGAACAGAAATAAAAAAAAACTACAACAAAAGAAAGAAGAAAAAAACAATAAATCGGCTTTTGTTAGACAAACAGAGCAAAAGTTTAGAATCCAGCCATGGAATATCCCCTCGGGATGGAAAGACTTTTGTTCTGCTAAATAATTGAATGTAGTTTATTGTATTAGGCGCAAGGCTCTCAGACAATATGATGTGGGCTCGTCCCTTCAGGACAGTCTCAGAGTGATCGACTCATTAATTAAACACAGCTTATAAATCCTTATCTAAATGTTGCTGTGTCAGACTAACCTTGAAAACAACAACCTCCGCCCCCAGAATCTTCTCTCTGACCTTCAGTGACTTGCTAGACGCACCTTGGGGTGAGATCTGTCAGGTGATGATCCTTCCTATATATAACTGTCTGCAGTAAAGGGTCCATACTGTATATAACTGTCTGCAGTAAAGGGTCCTGACTGTATATAACTGTCTGCAGTAAAGGGTCCATACTGTATATAACTGTCTGCAGTAAAGGGTCCTGACTGTATATAACTGTCTGCAGTAATGGGTCCTGACTGTATATAACTGTCTGCAGTAAAGGGTCCTGACTGTATATAACTGTCTGCAGTAAAGGGTCCATACTTTATATAACTGTCTGCAGTAAAGGGTCCTGACTGTATATAACTGTCTGCAGTAAAGGGTCCACACTGTATATAACTGTCTGCAGTAAAGGGTCCTTCCTATATATAACTGTCTGCAGTAAAGGGTCCTTCCTATATATAACTGTCTGCAGTAAAGGGTCCATACTGTATAGAACTGTCTGCAGTAAAGGGTCCTGACTGTATATAACTGTCTGCAGTAAAGAGTCCATACTGTATATAACTGTCAGCAGTAAAGGGTCCATACTGTGTATAACTGTCTGCAGTAATGGGTCCTGACTGTATATAACTGTCTGCAGTAATGGGTCCTGACTGTATATAACTGTCTGCAGTAAAGGGTCCTTCCTATATATAACTGTCTGCAGTAAAGGGTCCTGAATGTATATAACTGTCTGCAGTAATGGGTCCTGACTGTATATAACTGTCTGCAGTAATGGGTCCTGACTGTATATAACTGTCTGCAGTAAAGGGTCCATACTGTGTATAACTGTCTGCAGTAAAGGGTCCTGACTGTATATAACTGTCTGCAGTAAAGGGTCCACACTGTATATAACTGTCTGCAGTAAAGGGTCCTGACTGTATATAACTGTCTGCAGTAAAGGGTCCTGACTGTATATAACTGTCTGCAGTAAAGAGTCCATACTGTATATAACTGTCTGCAGTAAAGGGTCCATACTGTATATAACTGTCTGCAGTAAAGGGTCCTGACTGTATATAACTGTCTGCAGTAAAGGGTCCTGACTGTATATAACTGTCTGCAGTAAAGGGTCCTGACTGTATATAACTGTCTGCAGTAAAGGGTCCTTCCTATATATAACTGTCTGCAGTAATGGGTCCTGACTGTATATAACTGTCTGCAGTAATGGGTCCATATTGTATATAACTGTCTGCAGTAAAGGGTCCTGACTGTATATAACTGTCTGCAGTAAAGGGTCCTGACTGTATATAACTGTCTGCAGTAAAGGGTCCTTCCTATATATAACTGTCTGCAGTAATGGGTCCTGACTGTATATAACTGTCTGCAGTAATGGGTCCATATTGTATATAACTGTCTGCAGTAAAGGGTCCTGACTGTATATAACTGTCTGCAGTAAAGGGTCCTGACTGTATATAACTGTCTGCAGTAAAGAGTCCATACTGTATATAACTGTCTGCAGTAAAGGGTCCTGACTGTATATAACTGTCTGCAGTAAAGGGTCCACACTGTATATAACTGTCTGCAGTAAAGAGTCCATACTGTATATAACTGTCTGCAGTAAAGGGTCCTGACTGTATATAACTGTCTGCAGTAAAGGGTCCTGACTGTATATAACTGTCTGCAGTAAAGAGTCCATACTGTATATAACTGTCTGCAGTAAAGGGTCCTGACTGTATATAACTGTCTGCAGTAAAGGGTCCTGACTGTATATAACTGTCTGCAGTAAAGGGTCCACACTGTATATAACTGTCTGCAGTAAAGGGTCCTGACTGTATATAACTGTCTGCAGTAAAGGGTCCTTCCTATATATAACTGTCTGCATTAAAGGGTCCTGACTGTATATAACTGTCTGCAGTAAAGAGTCCTGACTGTATATAACTGTCTGCAGTAAAGGGTCCTTACTGTATATAACTGTCTGCAGTAAAGGGTCCTGACTGTATATAACTGTCTGCAGTAAAAAGTCCTGACTGTATATAACTGTCTGCAGTAAAGGGTCCTTACTGTATATAACTGTCTGCAGTAAAGGTTCCTGACTGTATATAACTGTCTGCAGTAAAGGGTCCTTCCTATATATAACTGTCTGCAGTAAAGGGTCCTTCCTATATATAACTGTCTGCAGTAAAGGGTCCTTACTGTATATAACTGTCTGCAGTAAAGAGTCCATACTGTATATAACTGTCTGCAGTAAAGGGTCCTTACTGTATATAACTGTCTGCAGTAAAGAGTCCATACTGTATAGAACTGTCTGCAGTAAAGGGTCCATACTGTATTTAACTGTCTGCAGAAAAGGGTCCACACTGTATATAACTGTCTGCAGTAAAGGGTCCTTACTGTATATAACTGTCTGCAGTAAAGGGTCCTGACTGTATATAACTGTCTGCAGTAAAGGGTCCACACTGTATATAACTGTCTGCAGTAAAGCGTCCATATTGTATATAACTGGCTGCAGTAAAGAGTCCATACTGTATATAACTGTCTGCAGTAAAGGTTCCTGACTGTATATAACTGTCTGCAGTAAAGGGTCCTGACTGTATATAACTGTCTGCAGTAAAGGGTCCATACTGTGTATAACTGTCTGCAGTAAAGGGTCCTGACTGTATAGAACTGTCTGCAGTAAAGGGTCCACACTGTATAGAACTGTCTGCAGTAAAGGGTCCATACTGTGTATAACTGTCTGCAGTAAAGGGTCCTGACTGTATAGAACTGTCTGCAGTAAAGGGTCCACACTGTATAGAACTGTCTGCAGTAAAGAATCCATACTGTATATAACTGTCTGCAGTAAAGGATAAATACTGTATATAACTGTCTGCAGTAAAGGATAAATACTGTATAAAGCTGTCTGCAGTAAAGGGTCCATACTGTATATAACTGTCTGCAGTAAAGAGGCCATACTGTATAGAACTGTCTGCAGTAAAGAGTCCATACTGTATAGAACTGTCTGCAGTAAAGGGTCCTTACTGTATATAATTGTCTGCAGTAAAGGGTCCATACTGTATATAACTGTCTGCAGTAAAGCGTCCATATTGTATATAACTGTCTGCAGTACAGAGTCCATACTGTATATAACTGTCTGCAGTAAAGAGTCCATACTGTATATGACTGTCTGCAGTAAAGAGTCCATATTGTATATAACTGTCTGCAGTAAAGAGTCCATACTGTATATAACTGTCTGCAGTAAAGGGTCCTTACTGTATATAACTGTCTGCAGTAAAGGGTCCATACTGTATAGAACTGTCTGCAGTAAAGGGTCCTTGCTGTATAGAACTGTCTGCAGTAAAGGGTCCATACTGTATATAACTGTATGCAGTAAAGGGTCCTTACTGTATATAACTGTCTACAGTAAAGGGTCCATACTATATATAACTGTCTGCAGTAAAGAGTCCATACTGTATATAACTGTCTGCAGTAAAGGGTCCTTGTTGTATATAACTGTCTGCAGTAAAGGGTCCATTGCACCTACAGTGTCCCAAAAAGATTTTTATATAAGCGCTATACCTAAACACTGCAAAGAAAGTGTAATACCGTTATTGCTGTAACCATAGTAACAGTCCCGCCCATCTCTCTAAGCTCCTCCTTATTGGAATGTCACTGCATTTAGAAGCCACGCCCATCTCTGCAAGCTCTTCCTTATTGGAATGGCACTGCATTTAGAAGCCCCGCCCATCTCTGCAAGCTCCTCCTTATTGGAATGTCACTGCATTTAGAAGCCCCACCCATCTCTGCAAGCTCCTCCTTATTGGAATGTCACTGCATTTAGAAGCCCCACCCATCTCTGCAAGCTCCTCCTTATTGGAATGTCACTGCATTTAGAAGCCCCACCCGTCTCTGCAAGCTCCTCCTTATTGGAATGTCACTGCATTTAGAAGCCCCACCCATCTCTGCAAGCTCCTCCTTATTGGAATGTCACTGCATTTAGAAGCCCCACCCATCTCTGCAAGCTCCTCCTTATTGGAATGTCACTGCATTTAGAAGCCCTGCAGAAATGATTTTCAGTGTAAAACTACAGGAGACGTGTCACACAGAGTATCAGGTTCTTGACCTGTGGGTCTTCTCTCTTTAGGCCATGGGAGGTCAAGGTTACTCAAGGTCAGACAGCTTGATGTCAGGCAGGGGAGGGAAGCCATCTTTAGTGACCCATGGTGCAACTTGATCAGCCCGCCCATTATCATCAGAGCTGGACGCAGAGACCCCGATAGATAAACAGTTAAATTATGGCGATTGGTAGAGAAGTGAAAATTGGTGCAGCCCTGGCCTATTTACCCTGGAGGGAGGGCAATTACTTATATACTGATATCAGAGTAGGTAGAGAGATGACAGAGGAGCAATGTTACCGTATCATTCTCTGAATAACAGGTGAAACCCCTGCTCAATTCCAGCCAAGAGCTTACTCCAACACAGGCATCTGAATGACCCCCCCAGACACTGTGCACCGCTACATGACTGCAGGTACATCCGTGTGCATGTCACCTCCGTGTCCATGTAAACACTGGCTCTTAACATGTTTATGGAGAGCACCTTGGGTCATAGAAGTGAAGTAAGAAATGGTGACATCTTCGCCTAATGTACTCTGGAGAGGCGCTATTCACAAGGCAGCCATGTTATATTCAGGATAGAAACCATTGCAAAGATCTCGTCGGATCACACAAACCTCCCCCGGCCCCCCTTTTGACGTAGCCCCCTTTCTCTGGGACACAGGGAGCCCATTGCACAAGGTTAGACGATCTTTGATAGAAATGAAGGGCATATGGTGGGGAATTTCTTTTGTCTGGTCCCGATGCTGGCAAATGGAAAGCACAATAGGAGAGCATCAGTGGAAGCAACAAAGGTTGAAATGATGGCCCGCTGTTTGCAGAGAGCAGCGGGATTACTACTGATGGTCCAGACATCTGCAAACAACAGCAAGTCCTTGTCAGGGCTCGCCCCACACTGCGCACGCCCCACGCTGGCTCGCACAAGCACTTTGCACTATTTAACTCATCGGATTGATCTCGGAGCAGTAACACCCAACATCACCAATGTTTGTGTAATAAAACAGAGCTAATTAAACATTTCAAAGGGGAAGCTTATTTCAACGCTAATTAGATATGATTGCTACCTCTTTTTAATGTTTGTTGAATTACACTAAGGTGCTATTGTCTTCCTTTTCCATAATTGTCTATTCATTATATCATTTAACAGCGGTTGTTTAACTATTACATTCTGTGCCTTTTTTTTTTTCTTTGTCTGTCTCTAAAAACCAGCAAAACCGGCGAATGAATAAAGATGTCTAAATAATGATTCTGAAATCTCGTTTATTTTTTATAAAACTGCGTACAATCTAGTAAGAGTTCTCAGTGGCGGGGCACGCGGGCTGTCAGTCTGACATTGGTTGGGGTGGGTTAAGGGGGGGGGGCGGGGAGGGGGCTTCCATTACTTTTTGTTCAGATTTTAGATTTTCCGTGTAGTTCACCAACTGAACAATGAGGTAAAGAAAGAAAAGAAAAAAAAAAGATTTTCGTTTTTTGTAAAACCAGCCAGGTGTCGTGCACCATTCGTGAGTTTTATTCATCTAAATGGATATCCCCTGGTCAGAACATGTGCAAGATAATTAATTATAATTAGTCCCATTGTCTCAGCCCTGTGACTCTGGATACGATGTCTGCAATTCAGTCACTTTTAACATGATGCAAGTGGAACATAATGTCCAAAAAAAAACCAAACCCTGGCAATTAAACCCTCTCCTGTGTACCTTTCGCCACAGTGCCTTTATAAGATGAGGAGGATCATCAGGATGGAAGAGAAAGTGTGCAGGGAATTAAGAATATTTGTATTATTTGCAGGTATTTACTAAGCTTCCGGGTAAAATAAGGCCAGTATTGACATTGAGGCAAACAAAACAAAAATGAAGAATATAAAACTAGAGGAGTTATAATTATTGGTCTATCCATGAGTTACACATTTGATGAGCAGTTTAGGAATTAAATTAAGTCCTAATTGAATTTTTTCTGTACTCTGTTATGTTTGTGTAATTTAGCAATGTCTTTGGCTTAGATGTGTTATTTTATAGAGCTGTACTGTTATTTTATACTGTTATTTTATCTTATCCTGGGGATGACGTAATCTGAAACAGGAGTGGATCAAAATCTAAATGTCCTCTGTGCTATCAGTAGGAGTGTGAATGTCACGATCCAGACCCAGACTATTTCAACCTCCAGCTGGTTACACTTAAACTTACCAAATAAAGACACAACACCGGGTGGGAATTCAAATCTTTTAGCAGTGAGGAAAGTTGGATGGGCAAAGTTCTAAAAATGGAGCAGTCACCAGGTGAACTAATGGAATGTTCCTGCTCATTGTTCCACGCTTACAAAATGTAATATTTTTTTTTTATTTATATATAATTTCCACTATGAAATAGCAGAGGGGTTATAAAGAGATCAGGCCTTCTCAATAACATTAACAGAATAGATACAGTAAAAATGGCATGGTGGAAAATAGAATTTCCTTGTAAGTCGCACTCCACTTTTTCACCTCTCCGCTCAAGATGCCTTCCTCACCGCTCTGCAAACAGAAAGAGTTAATAATGCCCCCCTCCCGATTTTTATCATTTGCCAACTGCCCCCAATGCATCTCCAGAAATGTGTCCCTCCATTCTCCCACGTGAATCAATTCCCTCCTTTCCTCGGCTGATATGAACAAATGTTATAATTCAGTAAATCGGTAACGAGATCTGATTACACGCCAGTCTGTTCAGTTAATTATAACTCGGACGAGCAGGCAGCTGATATCAGAAGAATAAATCTCAGTCACGTTAATGACAATGAATGTCATCATGTTCCCCTCCACAAAAAGGTCTTTATAAATATTTCCCTACTTTCCCCGAAGACCCCCTACTTTCAATCCTTCCGTACACTGAATTCTTCCTTTACAGACTTTTTGGTCGGACTATAAACTTTTTCGAAGCCCCGCCGTGTACAGGATGATGTTGTTATTGTATATTTTCACCTTTTTTGCCCCAAAACTCCACAAGCTTATGGTTTAAAAAAACCAAAAACAACAAAAACCCATAAACAACCTGCTTTCTCTGGATCTAATTAAAATCGACTTCAATGGAAAGTTTTCCACTTCCAATCCAACCTGCAAGGCATCATTGTTGCAAGAGACTATATAGTATGTATTTGACTATGTGGGAAATTGGCTTGGAAGATCCTGTCTTTCAAATCCTGAATTGGTTGGCGTAAGGCCCGCAGCACAGTGCTGTCACATCAAGGAATTGTTTTTTTAATGTCATCATCTACAAGTTGGAGTTTTTAACAAACCGTGTCAAAGAAACTTTATTTTTTTTTTTTCCCCCTGTCGTAAGATCTAGCGGCAGAAGTCTAAAAAAACAAATGTACAAAAAAATAAAATGAAAACTAAAAAAGAAAATAACAAAAAATAAAACGTAAATATATTATTGTTTCTCCAGACACATTCTCACCTCAAACATGCAAAGGATTCATTAAGATCTCTGCATCAGTGTATGCTATGTGTCTTTCAACCTTTCCTTGGCTTCCAATGATACTAACTACAGTCGCAAAACTCAGACATGTTAAAGTAATGTCTTGTTTTGATGTACATAAAAGCGTTTTGGAAAGATGGCTTCTAGATTTCCCTTCAAAGTTACCGAGCGCATTAGCTGCCTTGAAACGAACGTTCGTTTTGATGGGGGGTGGGGGGGGGGGGGGGTCTTTGCTTCACCTGCTGCTCAAAGAATAACCTGTGTTGGGCTCCTGACAGGGCCGATGTTTAAATCTCCGAGACAAATGAGTTTTAAAGCCAGTGGTGATGGTCGGACCCCCTGAACAATTACATGTCGGAAATGTATGTCTTGTTTAGATTTGATTTGTAGATTGAGGGAAGAAATGAGCTGGCCATATACAATATATCACATTATTATTAGAGCTTGATACCAGCTAAACTACACTACTGTTCACAGGTTTGGGGTCATTTAGAAAGGTCTTTGTTTTTTAAATTTGTCCATTAAAATAACATTAAATAGATGAGAAATATGGTGTAGACATTGTTAATTTTAGATGTCTGTTGTAGCTGGAAACAGCTGATTTGTAATGGAGTATCTACATAGGCGACAGAGCCCCATTATCAGCAGCATCACTCCTGTGTTCCAATGGACAGATGCCCATTATCAGCAGCATCACTCCTGTGTTCCAATGGACAGAGACCCATTATCAGCAGCATCACTCCTGTGTTCCAATGGACAGAGACCCATTATCAGCAGCATCACTCCTGTGTTCCAATGGACAGAGACCCATTATCAGCAGCATCACTGCTGTGTTCCAATGGACAGATGCCCACTATCAGCAGCATCACTCCTGTGTTCCAGTGGACAGAGACCCATTATCAGCAGCATCACTCCTGTGTTATAATGGACAGAGGCCCATTATCAGCAGCATCACTCCTGTGTTCCAATGGACAGATGCCCATTATCAGGAGCATCACTCCTGTGTTCCAATGGACAGAGGCCCATTATCAGCAGCATCACTCCTGTGTTCCAATGGACTGAGGTCCATTATCAGCAGCATAACTCCTGTGTTCCAATGGACAGAGATCCATTATCAGCAGCATCACTCCTGTGTTCTAATGGATTGAGGTCCATTATCAGCAGCATCACTCCTGTGTTCCAATGGACAGATGCCCATTATCAGCAGCATCACTCCTGTGTTCCAATGGACAGAGGCCCATTATCAGCAGCATCACTCCTGTGTTCCAATGGACAGATGCCCATTATCAGCAGCATCACTCCTGTGTTCCAATGGATAGAGGCCCATTATCAGCAGCATCACTCCTGTGTTCCAATGGACAGATGCCCATTATCAGCAGCATCACTCCTGTGTTCCAATGGACAGATGCCCACTATCAGCAGCATCACTCCTGTGTTCCAGTGGACAGAGACCCATTATCAGCAGCATCACTCCTGTGTTATAATGGACAGAGGCCCATTATCAGCAGCATCACTCCTGTGTTCCAATGGACAGATGCCCATTATCAGGAGCATCACTCCTGTGTTCCAATGGACAGAGGCCCATTATCAGCAGCATCACTCCTGTGTTCCAGTGACACAATGCTGTGTCAGTTAATCCAGGTTTATCATTTTAAAAGTCAACATCTTGACTGTATTTCCTTTTAATTATGCTGCTCATTTGATGTATGTTTTCATGGAAAACAAGGAAATTCCCCAAACCTTTGAACAGTAGTGTATCTGGACTTTACTATCCAAGCTGTTTGGGTGCTACCAACTAAACTATCTGGACTTTCCTATCCAAGCTGTTTGGGTGCTACCAACTGAACTATCTGGACTTTCCTATCCAAGCTGTTTGGGCGCTACCAACTGAACTATCTGGACTTTCCTATCTAAGCTATTTGGGCGCTACCAACTAAACTATCTGGACTTTACTATCCAAGCTGTTTGAGCGCTTCCAACTGAACTATCTGGACTTTCCTATCCAAGCTGTTTGGGTGCTACCAACTAAACTATCTGGACTTTCCTATCTAAGCTGTTTGGGCGCTACCAACTAAACTATCTGGACTTTCCTATCTAAGCTATTTGGGCGCTACCAACTAAACTATCTGGCCTTTCGTATCCAAGCTGTTTGGGCGCTACCAACTGAACTATTTGGACTCTCTGAGCTGGCCTAGCCTCTGATCTACCTGGGCTCTGCCCCGACCTATTGATCTTTCTAACCAAGAGGCTGACGACCTCTTCTAGTGTCCATGTGTGGGAGTGGCCTGTTGACGTGCACCCATTTCGTAATGTCTTGCTAACTGAGCTCCCACTTAATTCACAGCCTGACAGACTTGTCAATCTCTCACAGGCCCCGCCCACAAGAACAAATTAAAAGAAGCCATTCATGATTATTGAAATATATCAATCAAAGCAACAGAACATGGCGGGTTATTGAACATTTACAAGGTTAAGATTGCTACTTCATCCAATGTACCCTTTATTTAAATAGAATTCTTATCTCTGTCGCCCCCTCACAATCCACATCTCAGCTATAAACAATTAACACTTTATTCCTTCAGCTGCGGCCAACGCTGGTCCTGTAACCTGCCTTAAAGAACTGAAATCATCCTGGACCCTGGTGATTCTCCCATTAACCTTCCAAGACCTTCATATTTACCTGTCCAAGGATTTCAGCTCCTTAACCTTGCCCAAAGCCTGTGAGATCAGCCAAGACAGATTATTACTGAGAGCTTCCCCAAGCTGCTCCGCATTACGGAGCGATGAATATGTAACACGTTTACCTTGAATGTCAAACTAACATGCACGATACCGTCTTCATCTCTCCGAACCTCCACTATCGCAGCTAATGCTAAGTGTCAGGATCTAGAACCAAAGGTGCCAGGGTTTTTATAAATTAAACCACAGCCATTGCACCTGACTTTATCATTTCCTAACACCTTGCTCTGTGGGAGTTTTATACATCGCACCCCACCCCACCCCCTACTATTTAAAGTACAACTATTGACAAAAATATAAGTTGTGTTTAATTGGAAGATGGAATCAAGTGCAGGCATTGTGAGCTGAAACACTTTAATGAAAGAATACAAATAAGCTACTGTAATAGCTCCATCAGGGGTAGATAGGACTGATCTTCCTTCATCTGAATCCCAAGATTCTAAACAACATGTCCTCCCCCCTGATAGAGCTATACAGAGAAAAGATTCTAAACAACATGTCCTTCCCCCTGATAGAGCATACAGAGCAAATATTCTAAACATGTCTGCCCGTGATAGAGCTATACAGAGCATAGATTCTAAACAACATGCCCCCTGATAGAGCTATACAGAGCAAAGATTCTAAACAACATGCCCCCTGATAGAGCTATACAGAGCAAAGATTCTAACCAACATGTCTTCCCCCTGATAGAGCTATACAGAGCAAAGATTCTAAACAACATGTCCGCCCCTGATAGAGCTATACAGAGCATAGATTCTAAACAACATGCCCCCTGATAGAGCTATACAGAGCAAAGATTCTAAACAACATGCCCCCTGATAGAGCTATACAGAGCAAAGATTCTAAACAACATGTCCTCACCCCAATACAGCTATACGGAGCAAAGATTCTAAACAACATGTCCTCCCCCTGATAGAGCAATACAGAGCAAAGATTCTGAACAACATGTCCTCCCCTGATAGAGCTATACAGAGCAAAGATTCTGAACAAAATGTCCTCCCCCTGATCGAGCTATACAGAGCAAAGATTCTAACCAACATGTCCTCCCCCTGATAGAGCTATACAGAACAAAGATTCTAAACAACATGTCCACCCCTGATAGAGCTATACAGAGCAAAGATTCTGAACAACCTGTACGCCCCCTGATAGAGCTATACAGAGCAAAGATTCTAAACAACATGTCCGCCCCCTGATAGAGCTATACAGAGCAAAGATTCTAAACAATATGTCCGCCCCTGATAGAGCTATACAGAGCAAAGATTCTAAACAACATGTCCTCCCCTGATAGAGATATACAGAGCAAAGATTCTAAACAACATGTCCACCCCTGATAGAGCTATACAGAGCAAAGATTCTACACAACATGTCTGCCCCCTGATAGAGCTATACAGAGCAATGATTCTAAACAACATGTCCATCCCCTGATAGAGCTAAACAGAGCAAAGATTCTAAACAACATGTCCGTCCCCTGATAGAGATACACAGAGCAAAGATTCTAAACAACATGTCCACCCCTGATAGAGCTATACAGAGCAAAGATTCTACACAACATGTCTGCCCCCTGATAGAGCTATACAGAGCAATGATTCTAAACAACATGTCCATCCCCTGATAGAGCTATACAGAGCAAAGATTCTACACAACATGTCTGCCCCCTGATAGAGCTATACAGAGCAATGATTCTAAACAACATGTCCATCCCCTGATAGAGCTATACAGAGCAAAGATTCTAAACAACATGTCCATCCCCTGATAGAGCTATACAGAGCAATGATTCTAAACAACATGTCCGCCCCCTGATAGAGCTATACAGAGCAAAGATTCTAAACAACATGTCCATCCCCTGATAGAGCTATACAGAGCAAAGATTCTAAACAACATGTCCATCCCCTGATAGAGCTATACAGAGCAAAGATTCTAAACAACATGTCCATCCCCTGATAGAGCTATACAGAGCAAAGATTCTAAACAACATGTCCATCCCCTGATAGAGCTATACAGAGCAAAGATTCCAAACAACATGTCCACCTCCTGATAGAGCTATACAGAGCAAAGATTCTAAACAACATGTCCATCCCCTGATAGAGCTATACAGAGCAAAGATTCTAAACAACATGTCCGCCCCCTGATAGAGCTATACAGAGCAAAGATTCTAAACAACATGTCCACCCCTGATAGAGCTATACAGAGCAAAGATTCTACCCAACATGTCTGCCCCCTGATAGAGCTATACAGAGCAAGGATTCTAAACAACATGTCCGCCCCCTGATAGAGCTATACAGAGCAAAACGTGCTCAATAAGGTGATTTATTTCTATTCTTTCATTTAAGCATTTCTATCTAAGATTCCTGCACTAGATGCAATCTTTGAATGAAACAAAACAAGCTTTTGGTGACAGTTATCCTTTAAACTGCTCTGTAGAGCGTGACTTTCGGATTTGTATCCAAACATTGCTTGGTGAATGGATCCCATGTTTACGTAGACATCCAATAGACTGGGTTTTGCATAGTTACTTATTTCATTCTACAGATCTTTAATCTTTCAGCAGGAACCAAAACTTTCATATTTGTTTCCAGATGAAGTTCCTTAAATGCAGATTACGTAATAAAATGTGTAATTAAACTCTTAGATTAATATTTACCGTCTGCTAAAAAAAAAAAAAATAATCACTCGTTTCGCTGACAGGTCAGACTACAAAGAGAGGGGAAAAATGAATTGCAAATGATGCTGTTATGTTAATAGATAAAATCCCAATCTGAATAACACCCCCATCCAACCTCCCTCCTATGGCAGCAGATAGAGATGGGGGGGGGGGGGGGGAATGAAAAAACTAACATCTGAAAAGATTATTCCAACTGAGAAATAAAAGAAATGTACAGCTTCCTCTAGAGAATTATCTGTTTTAATATTTGGAGTTGGTTCGGGGGGGAATAACTGTCTCAAAGTAATCCACCCCAACAACTTAAATCTGCGTTTGGCTCCGTCGTCGCTAATGTAAGACACATGCGCCAGTCATGGAAAGCATCGCAGAAACAGGTGTTAAAACCTAATATTAAGAACATTAAAATATTTTATCTCATTATTTGTTTTGACCAGTTGACCAAAATATTATTATTATTATTATTATTATTTTAATGAAATGGCGGAGCAGCTGAGCGGCTCAGTTACTGGATTTTATTTGGCTTTTTTCTCCCCCGTTTTCTCATTCGTGTTAACTCCGCAGTCTGTGCCCAGACAGTAATGTGTTCTGCTTCCCACAACTGTTGTGATCATGTAAATTTATTGGTGCTTAGAAGGAGCAGGCTATTAAAACATTACAGCAGCCATTATAGAAGTCCACACATTGGCGTTCCCAACCAACTAACATATGCTTCCGAGTGAATGCCTAAACTCTTATTTATGACTTTAATTTAATATGCGGAAAGAATTCAAAATTAAATTTTGTGTCTGCCTCCAGAGAGTGTCAGTGTATAATAACATGGTAATTTTTACACATCTTTATGAGAAATGGGAAAATTAATTCTTTCTGACAAGTTGTAATTATTCATCTTGGACGAGTAACAGCTGAGCAGTTTGTCTGGGGCTGCGCAGCTTTCGGTGGGGGGTGGAACGTGTCAAATGGAGATATAATCGGTTTCTGAGAGTTTCTAGTAACGAGGATGTGGACAGAGGGATTGTTTTAAGAAAAACGGTGCTTAACCAAAGTAAAGGCTGGGGAGGCCCGGTGTGTATAGTACTGTATGAGGATCAACCTCTAGTAGTGAATAACCTGCAATGATTCAACTTACCTAACTGATGTATTAACAAATTGTTTAGACCCACAAGGGCACTTTCAGATATTATCTGGTTATTAAGTATATTGTGGTCGATATTACCCAATTTAATGGTACTCATTCTACCGACATCATAAGGATGATGCCTGAAGATAAAACAGATTCTTCATTAGTCCACAGAGTCATCTCTCATCCTCTCCAAAAACAACAAATAATCAAAGTACTAATTACATAAGTAGCAGATACCCAGCACAGCTTTCCAGCAGAAGTGGTAATGTTCAATACTGCCAATTGGTAATTACCTTTTTTGGTCGAAATTTTTGCAGCAGAAATCTTCCGGAGTTTGGCTGACTGAATGGTAAGCTCGGTTCTCACCATATATTTTTTTGTAGAGGAGGACTTTGGCTTATGTCAGGGGCCAATTCAAGTCCTCCCAGAATGGCCTGAAAAAAAAAATAAAAAAATTAAATTCATAACAAAAAAATAGTCTAAAATATATAATAAAATATATTAAAATAAATAATAATAAATAACAATAAAATAAAAAATATAAAAAAACGTATTAACATAAATGATTAAAAAATATTATATTAATTTAATAAATATTGTAGCAATATATATTTAAAAACAAATAACTTAAAACATGACAAATACATTTTTCATTGGCATGGTAATATATTTTGCATGCCATAATAGTATATGTATTATTAAAAACATTAATGAGTGTAATATTTTATTAAAATATGCTATTACGGCATAAATGGTACAATTAGACATGTTATATATCACATACGCCACTTAGTAACCCACATAAAAGTAATGGCCTCATATACAGACAATATTATATATAATTTTATACACTGCTATATCAGCTCTTGTGGTATAACAATGCCGGTGATGTCATGTCAGATATAGGTTAGTAACACGTCCGCAGTTATTGTACCTCCCATCATCATGCCACGCGTGTCACGGTAGACAATGGTGACGATCTAGACCCACTGTGGATGAGAGGTACAATAACTGGTGATGTAACACCAAGCTATAGCTGCAGGGCCGGCCCTACCGTAAGGCAGCACAGGCAGCTGCCTTAGAGCGCCCCAAGGGGGGGGTCAGGAAAATTGCCCGCGCCCCCAGGCCCATTTACTTACCTCCTTCTTTGCTTGCTGCTGTGCAGGTCCGTGGCTGTCTCCCAGTGCAGGTCCATGGCTGTGAGGGAAGCGCTGTGCGCTCCCCTCCAGCCGCGCGGATCAATAAAGTTTGTTAAAACTTTTTTTTTAAACAAACTTTATTGATCCGCGCGGCTGGAGGGGAGCGCACAACACTTCCCTCACAGCCACGGACCTGCACAGGGAGACAGCAGCAAGGAGGTAAGTACTGACTGGGGAAGGGGGGAGGAGGGTGGCATAACGAGCATACTGAGGGGCAATATCCTGACATATTAAGTGGCAATATCCTGGCATACTGAGAGGCAATATCCTGGCATATTAATTGGCATTATCCTGGCATATTAATTGGCATTATCCTGGCATATTAATTGGCAATATCCTGGCATATTAAGTGGCAATATCCTGGCATATTAATTGGCAATATCCTTGCATACTGAGGGGCAATAAACTGGCATATTAATTGGCATTATCCTGGAATATTAATTGGCAATACCCTGGCATATTAATTGGCAATATCCTGGCATATTAAGTGGCAATATCCTGACATACTGAGGGGCAATAAACTGGCATATTAATTTGCATTATCCTGGTATATTAAGTGGCTATATCCGGGCATATTAAGTGGCTATATCCTGGAATATTAAGTGGCAATATCCTGGCATATTAATTGGCTATATCCTTGCATATTAATTGGCAATACCCTGGCATAATAATTGGCAATATCCTGGCATATTAAGTGGCTATACCCTGGCATATTAATTGGCAATATCCTGGCATATTAATTGGCTATATCCTGGCATATTAATTGGCATTATCCTGGCATATTAAGTAGCTATACCCTGGCATATTAATTGGCAATATCCTGGCATATTAATTGGCTATATCCTGGCATATTAATTGGCATTATCCTGGCATATTAATTGTCAATATCCTGGCATATTAAGTGGCTATACCCTGGCATATTAATTGGCTATATCCTGGCATATTAAATAACTATATCCTGGCATATTAAATGGCAATATCCTGGCATATTAAATGGCAATATCCTGGCATATTAAGTGGCAATAGAGTGTCAAAATCCTGGCATATTGAGGGGCAAAATCCTGGCATATTGAGGGGCAAAATATTGGCATATTAAATGGCATATTGAGTGGCTAAATACTGGCACACTGAGTGGCAAAATAGTGTGTCTTAGGTTATGTGTGTCACTGTGTGTGTGTGTGTGTGTGTGTGTAAGTGGTAAGGGTGTGTGTAAGTGTGTCACTTTCTGTGTAAGGGTGTGTGTAAGTGTGTGTGTGTGTGTGTGTAAGGGTGTAAGTGTGTCACTGTGTCTGTGTAAGGGTGTGTGTGTAAGGGTGTGTGTCACTGTGTCTGTGTAAGGGTGTGTGTGTGTGTGTGTGTGTGTGTGTGTGTGTGTGTGTAAGTGGTAAGGGTGTGTGTAAGTGTGTCACTTTCTGTGTAAGGGTGTGTGTAAGTGTGTGTGTGTGTGTAAGGGTGTAAGTGTGTCACTGTGTCTGTGTAAGGGTGTGTGTGTAAGGGTGTAAGTGTGTCACTGTGTCTGTGTAAGGGTGTGTGTGTGTGTGTGTGTGTGTGTGTGTAAGTGTGTCACTGTGTCTGTGTAAGGGTGTGTGTGTGTGTGTGTGTGTGTGTGTGTGTGTGTGTAAGTGTGTCACTGTGTCTGTGTAAGGGTGTGTGTGTGTGTGTGTGTGTGTGTGTGTGTAAGTGTGTCACTGTGTCTGTGTAAGGGTGTGTGTGTGTGTGTGTGTGTGTGTGTGTGTGTAAGTGTGTCACTGTGTCTGTGTAAGGGTGTGTGTGTGTGTGTGTGTGTGTGTGTGTGTGTGTGTGTAAGTGTGTCACTGTGTCTGTGTAAGGGTGTGTGTGTAAGTGGTAAGTGTGTCTCTGTGTGTGACTGCAAGGGTGTCTCTGTGTTTAAGGGTTTCAATGTGTGACAAATTTAGAGCATGCGAGTTGAATATTTAAATGTATTTCTTTTCCACACTATACATTATACTTTTATATATATAAAATGTATGGAGGGTTGGTGATGTGGGAGGCGTGGTGGGTCAGAGGAGGGGGGCACCAAAATGCACCTTCGCCTGTGTAGACGGAAACCCTTGCACCGGCCCCCTGTATAACTGACATCACCGGAATTGTTATAACACAAGAGCTGTTATGGCAGTGTATAAAATAATGTATGTATACGTGTATAACTTATATTGTGCTTACTAAGTGGCCTATGTGATATGTGTATTTTGTATTACATGATGCGTTCACTGACATGGTAATTGTACCATTTATGTCATATTGGCATATTTTTTTATTATTAATAGATATGTTATTATGGCATGTGAAAACTATTACCATGCCAAGGAAAAATGAGATTTTGTTAAATGTTATTTATTTTAATGTGGTATTTTTATATTTAGTTATATTTAATTTAAAATGTTTACTCAATATTTAAAAAAAATGTTTTAATATATATTTATTAACTGTTAAGTTCAAATCATAAGCTATTCACTTTGTGACAGAAACGCTCATTAATTCGTCAATTTCTGCCAATTTTAGGCCAACATCAGGGGGTTCGGTCCTTTAAGAGTCGGAGACCCCATGAACCAATCTGCCATGGATTCATTGGAAATTGGCCATATTGGGTGGCTGGACTGTGGATTCCTGTAGGAGTCTGAGAAACCAATTCAGGAGCTAAGCTCATTATGTTAAGGAGCCAGGGAATTGGCCATATTGGGTGGCTGGACTGGGGATTCCTGTAGGAGTCTGAGAAACCAATTCAGGAGCTAAGCTCATTATGTTAAGGAGCCAGGGAATTGGCCATATTGGGTGGCTGGACTGGGGATTCCTGTAGGAGTCTGAGAAACCAATTCAGGAGCTAAGCTCATTATGTTAAGGAGCCAGGGAATTGGCCATATTGGGTGGCTGGACTGGGGATTCCTGTAGGAGTCTGAGAAACCAATTCAGGAGCTAAGCTCATTATGTTAAGGAGCCAGGGAATTGGCCATATTGGGTGGCTGGACTGTGGATTCCTGTAGGAGTCTGAGAAACCAATTCAGGATCTAAGCTCATTATGTTAAGGAGCCAGGGAATTGGCCATATTGGGTGGCTGGACTGTGGATTCCTGTAGGAGTCTGAGAAACCAATTCAGGAGCTAAGCTCATTATGTTAAGGAGCCAGGGAATTGGCCATATTGGGTGGCTGGACTGTGGATTCCTGTAGGAGTCTGAGAAACCAATTCAGGAGCTAGGCTCATTATGTTAAGGAGCCAGGGAATTGGCCATATTGGGTGGCTGGACTGGGGATTCCTGTAGGAGTCTGAGAAACCAATTCAGGAGCTAAGCTCATTATGTTAAGGAGCCAGGGAATTGGCCATATTGAGTGGCTGGACTGTGGATTCCTGTAGGAGTCTGAGAAACCAATTCAGGAGCTGAGCTCATTATGTTAAGAAACCAGGGAATTGGCCATATTGGGTGGCTGGACTGTGGATTCCTGTAGGAGTCTGAGAAACCAATTCAGGAGCTAAGCTCATTATGTTAAGGAGCCAGGGAATTGGCCATATTGGGTGGCTGGACTGGGGATTCATGTAGGAGTCTGAGAAACCAATTCAGGAGCTAAGCTCATTATGTTAAGGAGCCAGGGAATTGGCCATATTGGGTGGCTGGACTGGGGATTCCTGTAGGAGTCTGAGAAACCAATTCAGGAGCTAAGCTCATTATGTTAAGGAGCCAGGGAATTGGCCATATTGGGTGGCTGGACTGGGGATTCCTGTAGGAGTCTGAGAAACCAATTCAGGAGCTAAGCTCATTATGTTAAGGAGCCAGGGAATTGGCCATATTGGGTGGCTGGACTGGGGATTCCTGTAGGAGTCTGAGAAACCAATTCAGGAGCTAAGCTCATTATGTTAAGGAGCCAGGGAATTGGCCATATTGGGTGGCTGGACTGTGGATTCCTGTAGGAGTCTGAGAAACCAATTCAGGAGCTAAGCTCATTATGTTAAGGAGCCAGGGAATTGGCCATATTGGGTGGCTGGACTGGGGATTCATGTAGGAGTCTGAGAAACCAATTCAGGAGCTAAGCTCATTATGTTAAGGAGCCAGGGAATTGGCCATATTGGGTGGCTGGACTGGGGATTCCTGTAGGAGTCTGAGAAACCAATTCAGGAGCTAAGCTCATTATGTTAAGGAGCCAGGGAATTGGCCATATTGGGTGGCTGGACTGGGGATTCATGTAGGAGTCTGAGAAACCAATTCAGGAGCTGAGCTCATTATGTTAAGGAGCCAGGGAATTGGCCATATTGGGTGGCTGGACTGTGGATTCCTGTAGGAGTCTGAGAAACCAATTCAGGAGCTAAGCTCATTATGTTAAGGAGCCAGGGAATTGGCCATATTGGGTGGCTGGACTGGGGATTCATGTAGGAGTCTGAGAAACCAATTCAGGAGCTAAGCTCATTATGTTAAGGAGCCAGGGAATTGGCCATATTGGGTGGCTGGACTGTGGATTCCTGTAGGAGTCTGAGAAACCAATTCAGGAGCTAAGCTCATTATGTTAAGGAGCCAGGGAATTGGCCATATTGGGTGGCTGGACTGTGGATTCCTGTAGGAGTCTGAGAAACCAATTCAGGAGCTAAGCTCATTATGTTAAGGAGCCAGGGAATTGGCCATATTGGGTGGCTGGACTGTGGATTCCTGTAGGAGTCTGAGAAACCAATTCAGGAGCTAAGCTCATTATGTTAAGTAGCCAGGGAATTGGCCATATTGGGTGGCTGGACTGTGGATTCCTGTAGGAGTCTGAGAAACCAATTCAGGAGCTAAGCTCATTATGTTAAGGAGCCAGGGAATTGGCCATATTGGGTGGCTGGACTGTGGATTCCTGTAGGAGTCTGAGAAACCAATTCAGGAGCTAGGCTCATTATGTTAAGGAGCCAGGGAATTGGCCATATTGGGTGGCTGGACTGGGGATTCCTGTAGGAGTCTGAGAAACCAATTCAGGAGCTAAGCTCATTATGTTAAGGAGCCAGGGAATTGGCCATATTGAGTGGCTGGACTGTGGATTCCTGTAGGAGTCTGAGAAACCAATTCAGGAGCTGAGCTCATTATGTTAAGAAACCAGGGAATTGGCCATATTGGGTGGCTGGACTGTGGATTCCTGTAGGAGTCTGAGAAACCAATTCAGGAGCTAAGCTCATTATGTTAAGGAGCCAGGGAATTGGCCATATTGGGTGGCTGGACTGGGGATTCATGTAGGAGTCTGAGAAACCAATTCAGGAGCTAAGCTCATTATGTTAAGGAGCCAGGGAATTGGCCATATTGGGTGGCTGGACTGGGGATTCATGTAGGAGTCTGAGAAACCAATTCAGGAGCTAGGCTCATTATGTTAAGGAGCCAGGGAATTGGCCATATTGGGTGGCTGGACTGTGGATTCCTGTAGGAGTCTGAGAAACCAATTCAGGAGCTAAGCTCATTATGTTAAGGAGCCAGGGAATTGGCCATATTGGGTGGCTGGACTGGGGATTCATGTAGGAGTCTGAGAAACCAATTCAGGAGCTAAGCTCATTATGTTAAGGAGCCAGGGAATTGGCCATATTGGGTGGCTGGACTGTGGATTCCTGTAGGAGTCTGAGAAACCAATTCAGGAGCTAAGCTCATTATGTTAAGGAGCCAGGGAATTGGCCATATTGGGTGGCTGGAGTATGGATTCCTGTAGGAGTCTGAGAAACCAATTCAGGAGCTAAGCTCATTATGTTAAGGAGCCAGGGAATTGGCCATATTGGGTGGCTGGACTGGGGATTCCTGTAGGAGTCTGAGAAACCAATTCAGGAGCTAAGCTCATTATGTTAAGGAGCCAGGGAATTGGCCATATTGGGTGGCTGGACTGTGGATTCCTGTAGGAGTCTGAGAAACCAATTCAGGAGCTAGGCTCATTATGTTAAGGAGCCACGGAATTGGCCATATTGGGTGGCTGGACTGGGGATTCCTGTAGGAGTCTGAGAAACCAATTCAGGAGCTAAGCTCATTATGTTAAGGAGCCAGGGAATTGGCCATATTGGGTGGCTGGACTGTGGATTCCTGTAGGAGTCTGAGAAACCAATTCAGGAGCTAAGCTCATTATGTTAAGGAGCCAGGGAATTGGCCATATTGGGTGGCTGGACTGTGGATTCCTGTAGGAGTCTGAGAAACCAATTCAGGAGCTAGGCTCATTATGTTAAGGAGCCAGGGAATTGGCCATATTGGGTGGCTGGACTGGGGATTCCTGTAGGAGTCTGAGAAACCAATTAAGGAGCTAAGCTCATTATGTTAAGGAGCCAGGGAATTGGCCATATTGGGTGGCTGGACTGTGGATTCCTGTAGGAGTCTGAGAAACCAATTCAGGAGCTACGCTCATTATGTTAAGGAGCCAGGGAATTGGCCATATTGGGTGGCTGGACTGGGGATTCCTGTAGGAGTCTGAGAAACCAATTCAGGAGCTAAGCTCATTATGTTAAGGAGCTAGGGAATTGGCCATATTGGGTGGCTGGACTGTGGATTCCTGTAGGAGTCTGAGAAACCAATTCAGGAGCTGAGCTCATTATGTTAAGGAGCCAGGGAATTGGCCATATTGGGTGGCTGGACTGTGGATTCCTGTAGGAGTCTGAGAAACAAATTCAGGAGCTAGGCTCATTATGTTAAGGAGCCAGGGAATTGGCCATATTGGGTGGCTGGACTGGGGATTCATGTAGGAGTCTGAGAAACCAATTCAGGAGCTAGGCTCATTATGTTAAGGAGCCAGGGAATTGGCCATATTGGGTGGCTGGACTGTGGATTCCTGTAGGAGTCTGAGAAACCAATTCAGGAGCTAGGCTCATTATGTTAAGGAGCCAGGGAATTGGCCATATTGGGTGGCTGGACTGGGGATTCCTGTAGGAGTCTGAGAAACCAATTCAGGAGCTGAGCTCATTATGTTAAGGAGCCAGGGAATTGGCCATATTGGGTGGCTGGACTGTGGATTCCTGTAGGAGTCTGAGAAACCAATTCAGGAGCTAAGCTCATTATGTTAAGGAGCCAGGGAATTGGCCATATTGGGTGGCTGGACTGGGGATTCATGTAGGAGTCTGAGAAACCAATTCAGGAGCTAAGCTCATTATGTTAAGGAGCCAGGGAATTGGCCATATTGGGTGGCTGGACTGTGGATTCCTGTAGGAGTCTGAGAAACCAATTCAGGAGCTAAGCTCATTATGTTAAGGAGCCAGGGAATTGGCCATATTGGGTGGCTGGAGTATGGATTCCTGTAGGAGTCTGAGAAACCAATTCAGGAGCTAAGCTCATTATGTTAAGGAGCCAGGGAATTGGCCATATTGGGTGGCTGGACTGGGGATTCCTGTAGGAGTCTGAGAAACCAATTCAGGAGCTAAGCTCATTATGTTAAGGAGCCAGGGAATTGGCCATATTGGGTGGCTGGACTGTGGATTCCTGTAGGAGTCTGAGAAACCAATTCAGGAGCTAAGCTCATTATGTTAAGGAGCCAGGGAATTGGCCATATTGGGTGGCTGGACTGTGGATTCCTGTAGGAGTCTGAGAAACCAATTCAGGAGCTAAGCTCATTATGTTAAGGAGCCAGGGAATTGGCTCTTCCATTTGGAACCAGCAGTTGGTATTTTAGGATCCAGTTGCTCCCTGGGATTTGGCAAACACTGGCACATACAATAAATATGCTAAAGCCTGAAAGAGGCAGACATGGGAATTGTATGTGCATTACACAGTGCAGCGATTGTGCTAATAATCATTAATAAACAATTACAGATTAATTTCCAATTTCTTTATCATGAATAACATTCGGTAGTGTGTATACAGTGTAAGGTGAGCACAAAGCAAGAACCCCGTAAAGACATGGGGAGTGAAACAAATTCATGAAAGAGGGAACTGCAGGGAATTGAGAAGGGAACTTCCTCCAGAAGGCCCAAGTAGCCGAGCGGTAAAAATTCTCCCATTCAGCGGAACCATTTCAATTCCCTCCCTCTTTCATGAATGAAGCCCTAGGTGGGGGGTGCGTGTGTGACTAAAAGAAATGAGTAAGGAAGAAAGTCTGAATGAGTCGATTTTATGTCAATGGATCCACTTAGTAAAAAGTGAACTGGCAAGTGAACTGCGCACATCACGCATCAAGAGCTATGTGTTACATGTGGTGTGTGAGATGATCCCCTGGGTGAGAGTGATCCCCTGGGTGAGATATTACCCTGGGTGAGAGTGATCCCCTGGGTGAGATATTACCCTGGGTGAGAGTGATCCCCTGGGTGAGAGTGATCCCCTGGGTGAGAGTGATCCCCTGGGTGAGATATTACCCTGGGTGAGAGTGATCCCCTGGGTGAGATATTACCCTGGGTGAGAGTGATCCCCTGGGTGAGATATTACCCTGGGTGAGAGTGATCCCCTGGGTGAGAGTGATCCCCTTGGTGAGAGTGATCCCCTGGGTGAGATATTACCCTGGGTGAGATATTACCCTGGGTGAGAGTGATCCCCTGGGTGAGAGTGATCCCCTTGGTGAGAGTGATCCCCTGGGTGAGATATTACCCTGGGTGAGATATTACCCTGGGTGAGAGTGATCCCCTGGGTGAGATGATGCCCTGGGTGAGAAGATCCCCTGGGTGAGATGATCCCCTGGGTGAGATGATCCGCTGGGTGAGATGATCCGCTGGGTGAGATGATCACCTAGATGAGATGATCCTCTGAGTCAGAGTGATCCCCTGGGAGAGATGATCCCCTGGGTGAGATATTACCCTGGGTGAGAGTGATCCCCTGGGTGAGATATTACCCTGGGTGAGATGATGCCCTGGGTGAGATGATGCCCTGGGTGAGTTGATGCCCTGGGAGAGATGATGCCCTGGGAGAGATGATGCCCTGGGTGAGATATTACCCTGAGTGAGATGATGCCCTGGGTGAGATATTACCCTGGGAGAGATGATGCCCTGGGAGAGATGCAGGGTGAGATGATGCCCTAGGTGAGATATTACCCTGGGTGAGATGATGCCCTAGGTGAGATGCTAGGTGAGATGTTGCCCTGGGTGAGATGATCCCCTGGGTGAGATATTACCCTAGGTGAGATATTACCCTGGGTGAGTTGATGCCCTGGGTGAGATGATGCCCTAGGTGAGATGCTGGGTGAGATATTACCCTGGGTGAGATGATGCACTGGGTGAGATATGCCCTGGGTGAGAAGATGCCCTGCGTGAGAAGATCAGATTAGGTCATTGTTCAGATTTCCTATAATAATATCTTGCTGCACATTTCAAACTGTTTGAATTGACATCTCAATTATCAGGTCATTTAGGAAATGATTTATGATGTCATTGTGATGTCATGTGTTTGAGGCATTCTTTCCATGAGATGATATGTTTTCTCTGCCGGGCGGACAGGCCGATGCAATAGTCGCCTTGATCGAGGACCTGGTCAGTGACCGCGGGGGATATAGGGCTTGTCATATCAGGCGATGGCGGCAGACAGCTATTTAATCACTGATATAATATATCTGACCCGTTCTCTGCCTGTGTCGTGAGACAGACAAAGTGATCATGTCCATTGGAACACAACGTATAGATCATTATTTAGTGGACTGATATAAATGAAATAAACATGGGGGGATAATCTTCATATGAATGAAATTTACATTACCCACCTCCAATGTCTCACAATTCAGACTTTCATCAAATCTAAACCCACAGAGCTGCATGTAAGGAGCCAGGGAAATCATTACACATACAAATAAAGCCCTATACATCAACAGCTTCAACATTACAACCAAATGGTCCAACTCATTTTATAAAGGGTCTGTAAATGGATCACCGAGGGACATTGCAAAGCCTGGAATTTCGCACAAAGGTTCATTTCCCTTATTCCCACTCCCCGCTCTGCCTCATAATCCGTTATGGCATCTGAGAGGAACTGTCCAGGGCTCTTTATAACGGGTCTGGGTTACTCGGAGGGACAATAATCAATAAACAATCTGGATTTAGGAAGACACACTGTATGAGCGAAACGCGTCAAGCTCCTAAAACAACTGTGACTTTTTTCCATGATCAGTTCATGGAGCGGGATTAGGATGAACCTTTTCTGTTTCTAGAGTTATCTAATATCACATACGATGTACATAAGTGCCAAGGAAGAAGAATCCTTCAGAACAAGCAAAATATGACAAAGAAAAAATCCTATATCAATATATCTAAAGCTTTTTAATGATAAAATCTCATGCAAACAAATGTGCAATGATTACTATTGTGACAGAGGTTTTATATCATGACAGAGAGAAATGCAGGGAATTTAAGACCAAAGACAAAAGTAGCAGAGCTGGAACCAAAATTAGCAATTCCCCATTTTTATACATAAAGCTCCAGTTGTTTATTTAGGTAAAATAACATGTATTTATACGTTACACTTTACAGCTCAGCGTGACTTGGAATTGTTGTTTTATAGGAATGAGCATTTTTTTTGGTTAAGATTTTATCAATTACATTCTTTTGATGTATTTACTGTACAGAGTTGGTTTGTTATATTTATTTATTACGCTTTGTGTGCGGTTTGTTTTTTTGAAGGGGTCATTTTTCTTTTCTACATGTCCAGCTGAATGGGAACATGTTTCCAACTCTGCTTCCGTTTACTATCCTTTTTAGACTAACGACCCATATATTTCTCTTTGTTCGTGTTTTTTTTTTTTTTTTTTTGGTGTCAGTAGAGTGGAATCAGCCTCTAGTAGCTGAGCTGGTGATGTATTCCTAGTGAATTCCTGGTTTTTGCAGTTGTCCAGTCAGTTCACCCCAGTTCATTGTCTTTATATCTGTGTAAAAACACTCAGCAACGTTTGCTACCAGTAAAAACACAGTGATTCTCATTTTAAACTATGTATTATAAATATGCTACATTTATTAACTTCTTGGTGTCTGGCATTGTGTTACCAGATTTGCAATCAGTGGCAGGATGTATGGGATTATTGGTCTGTAATGTCCCCTATTTATCACTTTGTAGCTGGAGTTCATTTGCATATCAAGCCCCAGATGATGTCATAAACATGAGACACATTAAAAACACATTTCTCTCCTAATCACAGAAACGTAGAATTTGTCGGCAGAGAAGAACGATTTGGTGAATCTGGTCTGTGCTAAAACAAAGCTACGTGTGTTTGCTGCATTTCTAAACACATTGGATCATGTTTATTTTCTACATTCCCAGCTCAAACTAGCCACTCATTCTTAGTAAGGACTGCGGGGAATTGACAAGAGAATGGCAAACGTAAACCCAAAATAGCCAAATTAGAAAAATTCTCACATTCAGCTCTACTTCAAACTCTACTATTTTGGCCTTAAGTTTGTAATTCCCTTGTCAATTCCCGGTTTCCTGAATTACGTCCATAGATTTAGCCTTTGACGGAGTCTGAGTTTATTATAGGGATACTCTGCCCTTTTGTAGCAAAGTTTCATGCAGTCTCCGTCGTCGTTAAGATTCATTGTCATTTTTGGCGTTATCTGGATAATATGCAGATCTGACGGGAATCAGGTGACACGACCGAGGGGTTTGTTTTTTTTCACTATGTGTTATTTAATGTGCAGGTTTTTAAGCCAACTCAGGTGAAAATTAGCAAAGCCTCTCCTCCTAATTCACACAGCGTTTATTCGGTTGACAGATTACAATGTAAATGTGAACAAACAGCAGACATTTCACAATTACCTTCCAATTATAACCTTTCTTCTTTCCAGATTGTTTTAGTTACTTTCTACCTCTATCCGCCGTTATCACTAGTCAAAAGACATTATTTATAAAGTGTGATTATCTGGTGAGATAAATGCACAGTCTATACAATCTGGGCTCCTTCAGATTCCATTCCTGGCAGGGACAATTCAGGCCTTCATCCTTGGGAGGTGGATATAACAAGTGCCTTTAAGCTGGATAATAGTAACATTCCCAGAATGCTGGGCAAAAGTCACATGATGACAATGGTTCATCACTGGTTCTAAGACATGGGTGATGGAACATGATCTATACATTATGTTAGGAAGATTTCAGGAAATGCTAAATTAGGAGAATTTGTTGCATCAGCAGAGTTTCTAGTTTATGACATCACGTGTACAAGCAAAAACAGAGAAAGAGGTGGCCAAACAGAGACAACACGGGTCCCTGCAGCATGGGTGAACCAACAATACTTACTGCAATTAAACACAAAATAAACAAATAACCTGGCCCATCGAGACCCAGCGTGCTGACAAATATAAACATGCGCACTTACAGAAAATATACATATGTATAATATACAAACGCAAGTATAAAAAAAATATATATGTACAACTGTATCCCTAAGCCGAGCAATAGGCTGGGTGCAATCAGAGCAGAAGCAGACATCCCCTGTGTCTTAATATGCAATTTAGATATTATTATTCAGAAACACATTATCTCCTAATGCAGGCATTTGTGTACAATTTTTCTAACGCAATGTGTAGATCATTTTAAATAATTATCCTCCTCTACATACACAGTATAACAATGTTTAGGTGATACAGGCCCTTTAAATTATTAGCCCAACCCTAGCAAACTGACTGCAGTGCCCACCATATATATATCCAAACATCTTCCTTTCTCATGTCATGGAGGAAATATTAAACACTATTAAATTTCCTTTCTCCATATATTATATTTCTATCTGAGCAAAAGTCCCTCTTTTTGGTGTGTATGCAGGATCTGGGGGCAAGAAGTGAGCCCTCCCTATCTTCTCAATGCAGGACTCAGATCATTACCTCCCAAATGCTTCCTGGCCTAATGGTACCAACAGGGACTCTTACAAAACAGGCAGACCTTTTCCAAAATCATTTGGAGGTAGCTGCAGCAGATTGGGTGAGAGAGCTGGCCACTCCCAATGGGCCACTATTCAAAGAAACATAGACTGTGAGAAGCAGATAAGAACCATTCGGCCCATCTAATCTGCCCAATTACCTATTCCACGCATGCTTAAACTCCTTCACTGTATTAACCTCTACTACTTCTACTGGAAGACTATTCCATACATCCACTACCCTCTCAGTAATGTAATACTTTCATTAGTCCCTGGCCTTATCTTATATCTAGGATAGCCTTATACCTATCCCATGCATGCTTAAACTCCTTCACTGTATTAACCTCTACCACTTCTACTGGAAGACTATTCCATGCATCCACTACCCTCTCAGTAATGTAATACTTTCATTAGTCCCTGGCCTTATCTTATATCTAGGATAGCCTTATACCTATCCCATGCATGCTTAAACTCCTTCACTGTATTAACCTCTACTACTTCTACTGGAAGACTATTCCATACATCCACTACCCTCTCAGTAAAGTAATACTTTCATTAGTCCCTGACCTTATCTTATATCTAGGATAGCCTTATACCTATCCCATGCATGCTTAAACTCCTTCACTGTATTAACCTCTACCACTTCTACTGGAAGACTATTCCATGCATCCACTACCCTCTCAGTAATGTAATACTTTCATTAGTCCCTGGCCTTATCTTATATCTAGGATAGCCTTATACCTTTCCCATGCATGCTTAAACTCCTTCACTGTATTAACCTCTACCACTTCTACTGGAAGACTATTCCATGCATCCACTACCATATCAGTAATGTAATACTCTCATTAGTCCCTGGCCTTATCTTATATCTAGGATAACCTTATACCTATCCCATGCATGCTTAAACTCCTTCACTGTATTAACCTCTACCACTTCTACTGGAAGACTATTCCATGCATCCACTACCCTCTCAGTAAAGTAATACTTTCATTAGTCCCTGGCATTATCTTATATCTAGGATAGCCTTATACCTATCCCATGCATGCTTAAACTCCTTCACAGTATTAACCTCTACCACTTCTACTAGAAGACTATTCCATGTATCCACTACCCTCTCAGTAATGTAATACTTTCATTAGTCCCTGGCCTTATCTTATATCTAGGATAGCCTTATACCTATGCCATGCATGCTTAAACTCCTTCACTTTATTAACCTCTACCACTTCTACTGGAAGACTATTCCATGCATCCACTACCCTCTCAGTAATGTAATACTTTCATTAGACCCTGACCTTATCTTATATCTAGGATAGCCTTATACCTATGCCATGCATGCTTAAACTCCTTCACTGTATTAACCTCTACCACTTCTACTGGAAGACTTTTCCATACATCCACTACCCTCTCAGTAAAGTAATACTTTCATTAGTCCCTGGCCTTATCTTATATCTAGGATAGCCTTATACCTATCCCACGCATGCTTAAACTCCTTCACTGTATTAACCTCTACCACGTCTACTGGAAGACTATTCCATACATCCACTACCCTCTCAGTAATGTAATACTTTCATTAGTCCCTGGCCTTATCTTATATCTAGGTTAGCCTATTACCTATCCCATGCATGCTTAAACTCCTTCACTTTATTAACCTCTACCACTTCTACTGGAAGACTATTCCATACATCCACTACCCTCTCAGTAATGTAATACTCTCATTAGTCCCTGACCTTATCTTATATCTAGGATAGCCTTATACCTATCCCATGCATGCTTAAACTCCTTCACTGTATTAACCTCTACCACTTCTACTGGAAGACTATTCCATGCATCCACTACCCTCTCAGTAATGTAATACTTTCATTAGTCCCTGGCCTTATCTTATATCTAGGATAGCCTTATACCTTTCCCATGCATGCTTAAACTCCTTCACTGTATTAACCTCTACCACTTCTACTGGAAGACTATTCCATGCATCCACTACCATATCAGTAATGTAATACTCTCATTAGTCCCTGGCCTTATCTTATATCTAGGATAACCTTATACCTATCCCATGCATGCTTAAACTCCTTCACTGTATTAACCTCTACCACTTCTACTGGAAGACTATTCCATGCATCCACTACCCTCTCAGTAAAGTAATACTTTCATTAGTCCCTGGCCTTATCTTATATCTAGGATAGCCTTATACCTATCCCATGCATGCTTAAACTCCTTCACAGTATTAACCTCTACCACTTCTACTAGAAGACTATTCCATGTATCCACTACCCTCTCAGTAATGTAATACTTTCATTAGTCCCTGGCCTTATCTTATATCTAGGATAGCCTTATACCTATGCCATGCATGCTTAAACTCCTTCACTTTATTAACCTCTACCACTTCTACTGGAAGACTATTCCATGCACCCACTACCCTCTCAGTAATGTAATACTTTCATTAGTCCCTGACCTTATCTTATATCTAGGATAGCCTTATACCTATCCCATGCATGCTTAAACTCCTTCACTGTATTAACCTCTACCACTTCTACTGGAAGACTATTCCATACATCCTCTACCCTCTCAGTACAGTAATACTTTCATTAGTCCCTGGCCTTATCTTATATCTAGGATAGCCTTATACCTATCCCATGCATGCTTAAACTCCTTCACTGTATTAACCTCTACCACTTCTACTGGAAGACTATTCCATACATCCACTACCCTCTCAGTAATGTAATACTGTCATTAGTCCCTGGCCTTATCTTATATCTGAGGATAGCCTTATACCTATGCCATGCATGCTTAAACTCCTTCACTGTATTAACCTCTACCACTTCTACTGGAAGACTTTTCCATACATCCACTACCCTCTCAGTAAAGTAATACTTTCATTAGTCCCTGGCCTTATCTTATATCTAGGATAGCCTTATACCTATCCCACGCATGCTTAAACTCCTTCACTGTATTAACCTCTACCACGTCTACTGGAAGACTATTCCATACATCCACTACCCTCTCAGTAAAGTAATACTTTCATTAGTCCCTGACCTTATCTTATATCTAGGATAGCCTTATACCTATCCCATGCATGCTTAAACTCCTTCACTGTATTAACCTCTACCACTTCTACTGGAAGGCTATTCCATGCATCCACTACCTTATCAGTAATGTAATACTCTCATTAGTCCCTGGCCTTATCTTATATCTAGGATAACCTTATACCTATCCCATGCATGCTTAAACTCCTTCACTGTATTAACCTCTACCACTTCTACTGGAAGACTATTCCATGCATCCACTACCCTCTCAGTAAAGTAATACTTTCATTAGTCCCTGGCCTTATCTTATATCTAGGATAGCCTTATACCTATCCCATGCATGCTTAAACTCCTTCACAGTATTAACCTCTACCACTTCTACTAGAAGACTATTCCATGTATCCACTACCCTCTCAGTAATTTAATACTTTCATTAGTCCCTGGCCTTATCTTATATCTAGGATAGCCTTATACCTATGCCATGCATGCTTAAACTCCTTCACTTTATTAACCTCTACCACTTCTACTGGAAGACTATTCCATGCACCCACTACCCTCTCAGTAATGTAATACTTTCATTAGTCCCTGACCTTATCTTATATCTAGGATAGCCTTATACCTATCCCATGCATGCTTAAACTCCTTCACTGTATTAACCTCTACCACTTCTACTGGAAGACTATTCCATACATCCACTACCCTCTCAGTAAAGTAATACTTTCATTAGTCCCTGACCTTATCTTATATCTAGGATAGCCTTATACCTATGCCATGCATGCTTAAACTCCTTCACTGTATTAACCTCTACCACTTCTACTGGAAGACTATTCCATGCATCCACTACCCTCTCAGTAATGTAATACTTTCATTAGTCCCTGGCCTTATCTTATATCTAGGATAGCCTTATACCTATCCCATGCATGCTTAAACTCCTTCACTGTATTAACCTCTACCACTTCTACTGGAAGACTATTCCATACATCCACTACCCTCTCAGTAAAGTAATACTTTCATTAGTCCCTGACCTTATCTTATATCTAGGATAGCCTTATACCTATCCCACGCATGCTTAAACTCCTTCACTGTATTAACCTCTACCACTTCTACTGGAAGGCTATTCCATGCATCCACTACCCTCTCAGTAATGAAATGCTTCCTGATATTACTATTAAACCTTTCCCCCTTCTTATATAAGACTATGTCCTCTTGTTGTGGTTGTTTTCCCCCAAACAGATGCTGGCTAGCAGCCTGCCTGCCGTTTGGAGAGCAGATTTCTAATCCATCTCCCTCTCCCTTTGCCGTATAATTAGGTTATAAACAATTAGTTCTTTAGGACTCCCAGAGACGCCCTCTCTCCAGCGCAGTGTGTGATGGGTATAGAGTATCACCACCTCTCTAGCTTACACCCAGCTGAAGGTTATTCACAAACCTTTCCCCCTCGTCCCTGATCTTGCTCCTCTTTGTGACCTCTTCCACATTGTTTGACTCCCGACCCCCTCCCTCTGGTGCTTTGAAGTGTCACACACCAGGTGTTCCTGTCCTAAATTAAGCATGAAAGGGCCCCATCCCTGAACTAATTAACTAGTGATAGTCAGCCACCACATCTCTCCTCTTCACGCTGTTCCAAGATAGTGACGTCTATTTCTTTACTCCGATTTATGCCACAATATCTTCCTGAAGTAACTGCAAGACCCCCCCAATTTACAGATCACAGAATGTGCGGCAGCAGACCCCAGCCTAGATCCAGAAAAACAACATTAGTTTTCGTATTTTCTTTCTTAAAGGGCAACTATCGGCAAAGATAGAGCTATACAGAGCAAAGATTCTAAACAACATGTCTGACCCCTGATAGAGCTATACAGAGCAAAGATTCTAAACAACATGTCCGCCCCCCTAATAGAGCTATACAGAGCAAAGATTCTAAACAACATGTCTGACCCCTGATAGAGCTATACAGAGCAAAGATTCTAAACAACATGTCCATCCCCTGATAGAGCTATACAGAGCAAAGATTCTAAACAACATGTCCACCCCCTGATAGAGCTATACAGAGCAAAGATTCTAAACAACATGTCCGCCCCCCTAATAGAGCTATACAGAGCAAAGATTCTAAACAACATGTCCACCCCCTGATAGAGCTATACAGAGCAAAGATTCTAAACAACATGTCCGCCCCCTGATAGAGTTATACAGAACAAAGATTCTAAACAACATGTCCGCCCCTGATAGCGCTATACAGAACAAAGATTCTAAACAACATGTCCGCCCCCTGATAGATCTATACAGAGCAAAGATTCTAAACAACATGTCCGCCCCCCTAATAGAGCTATACAGAGCAAAGATTCTAAACAACATGTCCACCCCCTGATAGAGCTATACAGAGCAAAGATTCTAAACAACATGTCCGCCCCCTGATAGCGCTATACAGAACAAAGATTCTAAACAACATGTCCACCCCCTGATAGAGCTATACAGAGCAAAGAGGGCTTAATAAGGTGCTTTATTTGTATCTTTCATTAAAGCATTTCTAGATAAAATGTCTACACTTGATGCAATCTTTCAGTTAAACAGAATTGAATAATTTGTTGATGACTGTCTTTTACGTCAGAGATAATTGTATAAATTCAAGATGCAGGTGGATGTATCTGTAATAACTATTTATCTCCATTTAACAAGTAGCTATGAGTTTAATTTGAGGAACGGATGGGGGGTTTTTTGGACGCCGAATCCTCTAGTTTGTCTTTATCTTTTGTTGGTTTTGAATTGTCGATTTCAAGATGAGAATTGAAATCTGTCCTTTTTGCTTTAAACCAAATACTACAATATATTGCATAATAACTGGGAGTTATGTGTCGGAGGGGACATGCGGGGGGGATTGTGCTATGTACTGATCTCCAGCGCAAGCCATGTATAAAGATACAGGGACCTTTTATCACCAGCAACACATGCTATTCCACACGCAAAACCGCCATACGCGCGGTCATCTTCATGCGTCTTTATTTACCATCTTTATACATTAGTCCTGTGTGAGTTGCTGATTTTTCTGGTAAATTGCCTCTTTCAGCAGTTTAACCAGCACCGTATGTACAAACATGTCACGGTTATCAGGGTCCCGTTTACATGTGGATATATATAACCAGCAGAGTTTTGCGCATGTTTCTGTGCAGGGAATTGCTTTGTTTATTTCCAGGGGGAGTTCTACACCCCCCAGGCAGCCATGTGTTCCCCACAACATGCCCCACCCAGCTAATTATCATACAGAGGTTCCCCTGTGTTGGCAAAACACTTTGTGCCTGTCCCCGGGTTTAATGCCAGTGTGAGCAGAGTTTGCTTTCAAATCCTCCCAAATTATTTTGATTATCTAATCAGAGGCGGTAACATTACAATGTATTAAATCACTGTGTTTATTCTGCAAGTCTGGCTTTCACTGGTTCCCTGGGCCGATATGTTTAATTGTAAATGACGGCAGATTGTGTTCCGTGTTTATTATTGTTTAGGATGCACCACCCCAAACTATACTGGCAATTTACAAATAAATAATAATAATAACAATACAATATACTTATAATAATAATAATAATAATAATAATAATATAATAATAATAATATAATAATAATAATAATAATAATAATAATATAATAATAATAATATGATAATATCATAATAATATAATAATAATAATATGATAATATCATAATAATAATAATATAATAATAATATGATAATATCATAATAATATAATAATAATAATATGATAATATCATAATAATAATAATAATAATAATAATATGATAATAATAATATAATAATAATAATAATATAATAATAATAATATGATAATATCATAATAATAATAATATAATAATAATATGATAATATCATAATAATATAATAATAATAATATGATAATATCATAATAATAATAATAACAATTACAATATACTTATAATAATAATAATAATAATAATAATAATAATAATAATAATATAATAATAATAATATAATAATAATAATAATATAATAATAATATGATAATATCATAATAATATAATAATAATAATATGATAATATCATAATAATAATAATAACAATACAATATACTTATAATAATAATAATAATAATAATAATAATAATAATAATATAATAATAATATGATAATATCATAATAATATAATAATAATAATATGATAATATCATAATAATATAATAATAATAATAATAATATAATAATAATATGATAATATCATAATAATATAATAATAATATGATAATATCATAATAATAATAATATGATGATGATGATGATGATGATGATTTAATAATAACATAAAATATACTACTAATAAGAATAATATTACAATATACTTCTACTAATAATAATAATAATATAATTATAATAATATGATAATATAATAATAGCATAATAATATAATAATAATAATAATAATATTACAATATATTACCCCCCCACCACACACACACACACAAAATAAATAAGTTTACTTATTAGAAAAAGTTTATTTGTCCTTTAACTGACAAACTGACCAATTTATAATTACATTCCCTATAGACACAGGTTTTATTGATATTTCCCCTATATATGTACTTTTTAATAACATTGCCCCTGTAGATGTACTTTATAATAAATAAATATATGCCCCTATAGATGTACTTTATAATACCATTGCCTCTATAGATGTACTTTATCATAACATTTTCCCTATAGATGTAGTTTATAGTAACAATACCCCTATAGATGTACTTTATAACAACATTACCCCATATAGCTGTACTTTATCATAACAATGCATCTATAGATGTACTTTATAATAACATTACCCCATATAGCTGTACTTTATCATAACAATGCATCTATAGATGTACTTTATAGTAACAATGCCCCTATAGATGTATTTTATAATAATAAAATGCCCCTATAGCTTGCACTTTATAATAACATTGCCTCTATAGATGTACTTTATAATAACATTTTCCCTATAGATGAACTTTATCATAACAATGCCCCTATAGATGTACTTTATAGTAACAATGCCCCTATAGATGTACTTTATAATAATAATAATAAAAATGCCCCTACAGATGCACTTTATAATAACATTGCCTCTATAGATATACTTTATAATAACATTTTCCCTATAGATGTACTTTATAATAAGATTTCCCCTATAGATGTACTTTATAATAAGATTTCCCCTATAGATGTACTTTATAATAACAGTGTCCCCATAGATATACTTTATAATAACAGTGTCCCCATAGATATACTTTATAACATTTCCCCTATAGAGGCATTTTATATTAACATTGCCTCTATAGATGTACTTTATAATAACATTTTCCCTATAGATGTACTTTATAATAACAGTGTCCCCATAGATATACTTTATAATAACAGTGTCCCCATAGATGTACTTTATAACATTTCTCCTATAGATGTACTTTATAATAACAGTGTCCCCATAGATGTACTTTATAACATTTCTCCTATAGATGTACTTTATAATAACAGTGTGCCCATAGATATACTTTATAATAACAGTGTCCCCATAGATGTACTTTATAACTCTGCTCTCAGTGCAGTGTTTATATAACAGATCCAGTGTACAGCTTTATAATAAAGCAAACTTATTGAAAATATAGGTTAACACTCTCATTATATAACTAATATTATACCAATGGTGTGAATGAAAGGAGAGCTGACCCTGCATAGCCTCATCTATATATTCCTGCCATGCAATAAATGGATAGATGATATGTAATGGATTTATCACATCCAGCTACATTTACATCTTCAGAATGAGGGAAAAATCACTTAACTTTTGATCCTGCAAATGTGGAAGAAGTAGAACCCGTAGAATACATATCCTTCCTATATGAATGTTATCACAAGCTATGAAATCAGAACTGAATATTCAATAAGTCCAAATAGATTGAAATTATTGGTTAAAAAAACATAATTAAAGGAAATAAAATGCTCAGAGATGTGACCCTATATGTGACCCCCACTTACCAGTAGATAGAGATAAAGATACATAGTGTTCAGTAAGTGTAGGGATGATCCATTTAAAGACAACTGAATTCCCATTTGAGGAATTATTTGAGGTCCCACTCTGTATTCAAGCCGTTTGTTTCCATAGAGGTCTAAAAATACAAGTATTTTCTCTTTAGTCTGTTAATTATCAGTATTATATAGATTGCATATATAATCACTGCAGTTTTTGGGACATGTGTCTGTCTAATCCAGGCTGTAAGTGTTTTGTACGGTTTTTGGTGGGTAATAGTATGGGACGGTCTGTGAGAGGGAGCTTTTGGACTGACTTTATGGGGTCCATCCATCTGATGCCAGGGTTGACTACCAGTCCTCATACGTCATCTCTGCTCCTGCTAATAAACCAGAGACGTTTTATCTGTGATATTTATCCCTGGATACTGTTTTATGTGGGGTCCTGTCCAGATTTAGGGGAGTTATCCATTAACCTCCAGCCTCCTCCATAAATGTCTGTGGTTGAAGGGGAATTTCTGGGCCACTGTTGAAGGAAGAAACTTAACAAATGTGACTTACTGGCCAAGTGCTTTGTAATGTAAAAGCCGTAAAACTTTTATTTCCGCACTTACTGGCTTTTTAAATTATCTTTCTATGATGCTCAGTTTAAAAGATATCACTGATTTAGTACAGGAAAAATAAGCACTAGCTCACTAACTTTGTCTTCTTGTAGGTGGGGTCTGTGAAGGTGCCTTCCTGACAGACCAATAGGACTTCAGCAAAGGCTAACAGATTGACAGTCTAAGAGACCTATAAGGGAAGTGAATGTCAGGCGAGTCAGGAAGCAAAAATGACCCCAACCTGCTAAAACCTGATCGAAAAATAATATAGTGAAGGAGTGTAAGCATGCCTGGATTAGCCATCCAGCAGAAGTGGTAGAGGTTATTACAGTGAAGGTCAAGAAGTATTACTGAGAGGGTAGTGGATGCATGGAATAGTCTTCCAGTAGAAGTGGTAGAGGTTAATACAGTGAAGGAGTTTAAGCATGCATGGGATAGGTATAATGCTATCCTAGATATAAGATAGGGAACTGGGGACTAATAAAAGTATTACTTTACTGAGAGGGTAGTGGATACATGGAATAGTCTTCCAGTACAAGTGGTAGAGGTTAATACAGTAAAGAAGTTTAAGCATGCATGGGATAGGTATAAGGCTATCCTAGATATAAGATAAGGCCAGGGACTAATGAAAGTATTACTTTACTGAGAGGGTAGTGGATGTATGGAATAGTCTTCCAGTAGAAGTGGTAGAGGTTAATACAGTGAAGGAGTTTAAGTATGCATGGGATAGGTATAAGGCTATCCTAGATATAAGATAAGGCCAGGGACTAATGAAAGTATTACTGAGAGGGTAGTGGATGCATGGAATAGTCTTCCAGTAGAAGTGGTAGAGGTTAATGCAGTGAAGGAGTTTAAGCATGCATGGGATAGGTATAAGGCTATCCTAGATATAAGATAAGGCCAGGGACTAATGAGAGTATTACTTTACTGAGAGGGAAGTGGATGTATGGAATAGTCTTCCAGTAGAAGTGGTAGAGGGTAATATAGTGAAGGAGTTTAAGCATGCGTGGGATAGGTATAAGGCTATCCTAGATATAAGATAAGGTCAGGGACTAATGAAAGTATTACATTACTGAGAGGGTAGTGGATGCATGGAATAGTCTTCCAACAGAAGTGGTAGAGGTTAATACAGTGAAGGAGTTTAAGCATGCATGGGATAGGAATAAGGCTATCCTAGATATAAGATAAGGCCAGGGAATAATGAAAGTATTACATTACTGAGGGGGTAGCGGATGTATGGAATAGTCTTCCAGTAGAAGTGGTAGAGGTTAATACAGTGAAGGAGTTTAAGCATGCGTGGGATAGGTATAAGGCTATCCTAGATATAAGATAAGGCCAGGGACTAATGAAAGTATTACATTACTGAGAGGGTAGTGGATGCATGGAATAGTCTTCCAGTAGAAGTGGTAGAGGTTAATACAGTGAAGGAGTTTAAGCATGCATGGGATAGGTATAAGGCTATCCTAGATATAAGATAAGGCCAGGGACTAATGAAAGTATTACATTACTGAGAGGGTAGTGGATGTATGGAATAGTCTTCCAGTAGAAGTGGTAGAGGTTAATACAGTGAAGGAGTTTAAGCATGTGTGGGATAGGTATAAGGCTATCCTAGATATAAGATAAGGCCAGGGACTAATGAAAGTATTACATTACTGAGAGGGTAGTGGATGCATGGAATAGTCTTCCAGTAGAAGTGGTAGAGGTTAATACAGTGAAGGAGTTTAAGCATGCATGGCATAGGTATAAGGCTATCCTAGATATAAGATAAGGCCAGGGACTAATGAAAGTATTACATTACTGAGAGGGTAGTGGATGTATGGAATAGCCTTCCAGTAGAAGTGGTAGAGGTTAATACAGTGAAGGAGTTTAAGCATGCATGGGATAGGTATACGGCTATCCTAGATATAAGATAAGGCCAGGGACTAATGAAAGTATTACATTACTGAGAGGGTAGTGGATGCATGGAATAGTCTTCCAGCAGAAGTGGTAGAGGTTAATACAGTGAAGGAGTTTAAGCATGCATGGCATAGGTATAAGGCTATCCTAGATATAAGATAAGGCCAGGGACTAATGAAAGTATTACATTACTGAGAGGGTAGTGGATGTATGGAATAGCCTTCCAGTAGAAGTGGTAGAGGTTAATACAGTGAAGGAGTTTAAGCATGCATGGGATAGGTATAAGGCTATCCTAGATATAAGATAAGGCCAGGGACTAATGAAAGTATTACATTACTGAGAGGGTAGTGGATGTATGGAATAGTCTTCCAGTAGAAGTGATAGAGGTTAATACAGTGAAGGAGTTTAAGCATGCATGGGATAGGTATAAGGCTATCCTAGATATAAGATAAGGTCAGGGACTAATGAAAGTATTACATTACTGAGAGGGTAGTGGATGTATGGAATAGTCTTCCAGTAGAAGTGATAGAGGTTAATACAGTGAAGGAGTTTAAGCATGCATGGGATAGGTATAAGGCTATCCTAGATATAAGATAAGGCCAGGGACTAATGAAAGTATTACATTACTGAGAGGGTAGTGGATGTATGGAATAGTCTTCCAGTAGAAGTGGTAGAGGTTAATACAGTGAAGGAGTTTAAGCATACATGGGATAGGTATACGGCTATCCTAGATATAAGATAAGGCCAGGGACTAATGTAAGTATTCAGATTATTATGTTAGGCAGACTAGATGGGTCAAATGTTTCTTATCTGTTAACAGAGTCTTTGTTTCTGAATCATTTTAATAATGATGATACCATCAAAACAAGGATAATTTATTAACTTATTTTTTTCTTTCTTCAATTTGATGTTGTATATTTTTTTTATTCAACTTTCAGTTACAAACATAACAAACACCAAGAATGAAGACCGGGGCTGTTAAATGAATGTCAGCCTTGGCTTCCTGCGTAAGATTCCACTTGCCAACTCGATATACTGTGGATTGAGGACGCTGGTCTTAGCTGCTCGGTCTCACTCTCTCTACAATGCTTCTGAAAGCAGCCTGAGAACGAGACAGTTTAGTACAACAGAGAATATAAAAGAGAAAAATAATTAGGAGATCAAACGATAAAAGACAAAACAAATTATTCATAATGAGGAAGAGAGGCAGGTAATCAAAGTATAATAGAAAGAATAATTCATGGTCTGACATTTCAATAAATAATAGATTCTGATTTAAGAACAACATGAAGGTTCAGAGTGACATGACAGGCAACTCTCACTTACTACAGGTTAGTACATAGGGCTTGTATTCAGGAAGGAGGGAATTGACAAGGGAATGTCAAACTGAAGGCCATAGTGGCAGAATTCAGCTGCGCTGGAGATTTCTTCCAACTTTGGCCTTACGTTTGAAATTGCCTTTTCAATTCCCTCTTCATGACTAAAATGAACGTATTGCAGTGAGCTCCTCGCAGGGCGTGCATTATACAGGGGTTACATGGCTGTGAGGCTAGTTAGAGAGTGCGTGGAACGGGGTGCTGCGCAATATTAGGGGCTTGTCTGCGCTCTGACCATCTCACCTACAAAACGTTCATATCTGGGATTATCTATAATCCTCTTTATTCAAAAGGTACAAATACTGGAAACTGAGTTACAAAAATGTTTGACTCAATATTAATAAATGTTAATGTAATAATATGTTAGGATTACTAAACTGGTTCATGGGTTGAAGGATAAAACTTACCAGGAAAGGTTAAAGCATCTTAACATGTATAGCTTGGAGGAAAGACGTAACAGGGGGGGATATGATAGAAACATTTATATACAGAAAGGGAATCAACACAGTAACGGAGGAGAGTATATTTATATGAAGATAAACTACCACAACTAGAGGACATAGTCTGAAATTAGAGGGGCAACGATTTAATGTAATATCAGGAAGTATTACTTTAATGAGAGGGTAGTGGATGTATGGAATAGCCTTCCAGTAGAAGTGGTAGACGTTAATACAGTGAAGGAGTTTAAACATGCGTGGGATAGCTATAAGGCTATCCTAGATATAAGATAAGGTCGGGGACTAATGAAAGTATTACATTACTGAGAGGGTAGTGGATGTATGGAATAGTCTTCCAGTAGAAGTGGTAGAGGTTAATACAGTGAAGGAGTTTAAGCATGCATGGGATAGGTATAAGGCTATCCTAGATATAAGATAAGGCCAGGGACCAATGAAAGTATTACTTTACTGAGAGGGTAGTGGATGCATGGATTTGTCTTCCAGTAGAAGTGGTGGAGGTTAATACAGTGAAGGAGTTTAAGCATGCATGGGATAGGTATAAGGCTATCCTAGATATAAGATAAGGCCAGGGACTTATGAAAGTATTACTTTACTGAGAGGGTAGTGGATACATGGAATAGTCTTCCAGTAGAAGTGGTAGAGGTTAATACAGTGAAGGAGTTTAAGCATGCGTGGAATAGGTATAAGGCTATACTAGATATAAGATAAGGCCAGGGACTAATGAAAGTATTACATTACTGAGAGGGTAGTGGATGTATGGAATATTCTTCCAGTAGAAGTGGTAGAGGTTAATACAGTGAAGGAGTTTAAGCATGAATGAGATAGGTATAAGGCTATCCTAGATATAAGATAAGGCCAGGGACTAATGAAAGGATTACTTTACTGATGGTAACACAGTTATTGTTTTTAAATCAGGTTACTCAGTTAGTACCGTATTTGCTCGATTATAAGACAAGGTTTTTTTCAGAAGTCTTATAATCAAGGTCGTTTTATAATCTGACCTCAAATCGAGGTCAGATTATAAAACATGGATCCAGGTCCCCAGCAGAGCAGCAGGGGACCTGGATCCCCCTCTCTAACAGCCGGGGGATGTCTGCGCGATGAGCGAGGACCTCCCCTACTGCCGCCCGGCACGACCGCCGGGACTTCTATGATGAAGCCGGGTCCTTCCTTTTTTTCCCTATAGGGTTGTCTTATATTCAGGCTTTTAGTTTTATTCCTGAAGAAATATCCAAAGTTTGGGGGGTCGTCTTATAATCAGGGTCGTCTTATATTCGAGCAGATACGGTAATATTTTCATGAAGTAGTACCTCTCACTTCTGAGAGTAGAGATTTTGAAATATTTAGCAGCATCGTTTAACTTGTTGGGGAAATTGCTCCCCCTCTTCTCTTCATTTTCCCCCTTGTGTGTCTGATATGATCCCGTGATCAGAAAGTCTGCCTTCGTGTAAATGATACAAACTGACAAATCGCAGCCCCTGTGGAATGATAGATTATATTTACTGCAATAAAAGAATGAATAATCTTTTATTACGGAGCAATGTTACATAGTTACAATGTTTCTGAGGATCAGACTCAGCAAAAATATATATTTTTCTTTGACGTTTGTTATTTTTCTGCACCTACTTTCAGCGCAGAGGGTGGGGTTTAAACCCTTTCCAGTGACAGCAGCGTTTGAAGCCGACAATTATAACGTGATTGAAACAGGCTCGGCCATCTGTAAAGGTTTTTTTCATTTTTTTTTACTTTGACATTTTTAATAGCTTGTGTCTGAGTTAGTAAACAAGACTGATGGTAACTGAGGAATCAGGTGCAAAAAAAATAGAATTATATCAAATGCTTCTCGTTTCCTGAACGGGCGACCAAGAGAAAGGTTTCTTTTATTTAATCCCCAATTGATGTAAAACGGTTTAGATTATTTATATAAAACAAGCTTTCACATGGCTTGAGTTGCAAGAGTCCAAACTGATATCCTGATTCTCTACTGAGTATCAAATAACGGGGGCAGAAAGTCCCAAATTCACTTCACATGTGAGAGAGAGTTTAGACTTTATCGGGATCATGTATGATGTAAAGGGGAATGTTCCTTACTTACTTATAAAACCCCATACCCTCTCCCAATAATGACACGAGACATGTATGGAGTTAAATAGGCCACAGCTTTCTTTATTTACAAACCAAGAGGAACTGTATGCCAAACCTTCTCCACTTTTCATCTATTTCTTATAAATTATTAACTCTGTAAAATATAAATACTTTAATAACACACCAAAACATAATTAACATACAGCTCCAAATAGTCCTTGCCAATTGTAAACATTAAATCACCATCCTTTAAACTGGAGTCCCTAGAAGAGACACCCCTCTCCCCTCGTCCATACTAATTCCATCATTATTCCAAACCTAATGCTAACCACCAGCCGACTTTTAGCTCGGTGGGCACGACCATTAGCCATCCTTCTAATATTTGAGAGGTTAGGAGAGGGTCCACCCTATCCATCCTTTGACTCGATCCTCCATTCATAACAGTATTGGCAAGGACCACCCCGCCTGCTGTGACAGAGAAAAGGTATTAATACAAAATCATAATACAATATAAACAATAGGGAGGGTGGGCGGGAGATTTTCCCTGCTGTGTCCGTTTGAAATTAAAATGGCTGCTGACTCCAAGATGGAGGGGTCCTTAAATACCCCAACCCACAGCCACTCCCCCACCAGCACTGTCATAGGTGCCACTCACACCCCTCACTCATACATGCCCCCTCCCACCTAGGCTTTGCCTGTTTCCCGGGGAACTTGTATGATGTAAAGGGGAATGTTCCTTACTTACTTATAAAACCCCATACCCTCTCCCAATAATGACACGAGACATGTATGGAGTTAAATAGGCCACAGCTTTCTTTATTTACAAACCAAGAGGAACTGTATGCCAAACCTTCTCCACTTTTCATCTATTTCTTATAAATTATTAACTCTGTAAAATATAAATACTTTAATAACACACCAAAACATAATTAACATACAGCTCCAAATAGTCCTTGCCAATTGTAAACATTAAATCACCATCCTTTAAACTGGAGTCCCTAGAAGAGACACCCCTCTCCCCTCGTCCATACTAATTCCATCATTATTCCAAACCTAATGCTAACCACCAGCCGACTTTTAGCTCGGTGGGCACGACCATTAGCCATCCTTCTAATATTTGAGAGGTTAGGAGAGGGTCCACCCTATCCATCCTTTGACTCGATCCTCCATTCATAACAGTATTGGCAAGGACCACCCCGCCACAGACACCGCTGTTTAACCCCCCTTAAATCAGCGGTGACCACCCACCAAAGCCATGGCCTGTTCCATAGCCTCCTGCAAGGCCAAATTAAAAAGGTCCAAACCAACGTCAGTCAGGTGAACCCCATCACTGCGGAAGAAAATAGCCGCATTCCTCTCAAACACCCTATGACGGACCGTAATCCCCCCTATACCCAACACAAATTTGGAGACCCTTTTATTTAACTTAATCCGAGAACGCTCCAGGGCCCTTTGATTCTGGGCACACCTCCAGTAATTCCTAGGGACGACCTCAGACCAAACCAAACCTACATCCGGGAATAAGACCTGCAACCTGGCCAAATCCCGCCTGATAGCGTCACCCAATGCCAATACCGGAGCCGTGCCCAAATCATTACCCCCTAAGTGAATAACTATTATATCCGGGGGACCCACCAGCCGAGCCAACTGAACCACCTCAGGCAGCAATTGGATCCACCTCATCCCTCTTGCCCCCAGCCATCGAACCTCCGCTTGAAAAGGAGAAAAACCCATCCGTTCCCCTCCCGGGCGGACAGCTGCACGCCGCCGAGCCCAGTAGATATAAGAGTGGCCGATCAGCCAAATCTTATATGGGCCATGATCTAAACGGGCAAGAAAGGTGAAGAATCAATTAGTCCAGCCGGGCGAACATACGATTGAAAGCGGCGCGATTCCCAACGCCCTATGCGCTGCACCGCCCGTGCTGAAAAACCCACTCTGGAGGCCTCTGTAGCCGCCCCTATCCGAAAGGAGTGCCCCCCAAATTCGGAACTAGCAATCCCCATAGCATCCAAGGATTTCTTAAACACCCGCAAGAACTGAAAGCGAGACAATGGGGACCCATCCAAGTGCAGTAGCAGAGAGCCGGGGGCCTCCGGGCGAACAAGAAGGTAGGAATCCAAGCATGCCACCGGGCATACCACCGAACCCCTAACCTCCTGTAAAACCACCCAAGCACCTTTACCTGCCATATCGGTCTTAGAACGCCGTATCAAAAACCGCAGGGACCCCGGCTCCCGCAGCACGTCCTGCCGCAAGAGTCCCCCTTGTCTCGTCTTGGAGGGGCTCACCAATTCTCCAATCCGCAAAGCACCAAAAAAGGCAAAAGCCAACGCAACCTTGAACAATGACACTTCACCCGGAGATGAACAAACAGATGGCAACGTATGAAAGAGCCCCAACAGAAGGGCCCCAGACACCGGTCTGCGAGAATCCCTACTCACCCTACCCCTGCGCCACCCCTTAAGGGCCTGGCGCACCACAAAGTCCTTCGTGATGTCCGTGACCCTGCGGATTTTAAATCCAAAGGCCAAACCCGCAAGTTTACCCGAAACCGCCCCAGGGGATATCCCCGATGCCTCCCAATGCCATAGCAACCACAACAGACCCTGAATACTCTCTTCCAGGGTCCGGAAACCCCCATGGGACCTCTCCAAATTCTCCCATTCCGCCCAGGCCTTCCCGTACCTTTCCCAAGTCGCATGACACACCGACCCCTGAACCCAGTCCGCTACTCGTCCTGCCCAAGGTCCCACAGGTCCTGAGGGCAGGGGGAACCCTCCTCGTCCGCCCAAGGGGCCGCAGCCCTGAAGACCGGCCACTGCGAACGAGAAATGGCATCGGCTATGACATTCTGCACTCCGGGAATATGCACAGCCCTACAAGTCACGTTAATACAAAGACATCGCAGCACCAGGCGCCGCAGGAGCCTAATCACTGGAGGGGAAGAGGCCGTCAAGTTGTTTATAGCCATAACCACCCCCATATTATCGCAGTGGAAAACGACCCTGCGATCCCGCAAGGCCGACCCCCAAAGCTCCAACGCCACCAATATAGGGAACAATTCCAGAAATGCCAAATTCCGCGTCAAGCCAGATGTCCGCCATTCCGACGGCCACACACCCGAGGACCATTGCCTCCCCAAGATGGCCCCAAAACCCACGGACCCAGCCGCGTCGGTATATAAATGGAGATCCCCGTTAGACACCTCAGGGGCCTGCCATAGGGCTTTCCCATTGAAATTCTCCAAGAAAGAATCCCAAACCCCCAGATCCTCCCGCAAGGGCCTCGTTAAACGGATAAAATGGTGAGCATGAGCCACCCCAGCCGTGGCACCAGCCAAACGTCTATTGAAAACCCGGCCCATCGGAATAATCCGACAGGCAAAATTCAATTTACCCAACAAGGACTGCAATGGGCGAAGCTGTATCTTACGCACCCGCCGCGCCTCAGCCACCGCCACCCGGAGACCCGCCACCTTATCAGACGGCAGGCGGCACTCCCCGGCCACCGAGTCAATCTCGATGCCCAGGAAGCTAAGGCACGTCGCTGGGCCCTCCGTTTTGCTAGGAGCCAATGGAACCCCGAACCCGCTCGAAACCATTTCCACCGATCTCAATAGGTGAGCACACACAGTAGATCGGGGAGGGCCAACGCACAGGAAATCATCAAGATAGTGCAGCACAGAGTCACAACCCGCCTCCATGCGCACCACCCATTCCAAGAACGTACTGAAGCATTCGAAATAAAAACAGGAAATCGAGCACCCCATGGGCAAGCACAAATCCACGTAAAATTCCCCTTCAAAGAAACATCCTAATAGATGATGACACTCCGGGTGCACGGGCAACAACCGAAAAGCCGACTCAACATCCGTTTTGGCCATAAGGGCCCCCACTCCCGCGGCCCTGACCATCCGTACCGCTGCGTCAAAGGACACGTACGACACCCGGCACAATTCCGCGTCAATGTCATCATTCACCGAACCCCCGTGGGGATGCGATAAATGGTGTATAAGACGGAATTTGCCAGGCTCCTTCTTGGGTACCACCCCCAGGGGAGACACCCGCAAGTTATGCAATGGAGGGTCCCGAAAGGGACCCGCCATTCTCCCCATAGCAATTTCCTTCGCCAACTTTTCCCTCACCACTGCCGGATAAGATGCCACTGACCGCAAGTTACGAAAAGACATCACCGTAGGTCGGTCCTGGAAAGGGATCCAAAATCCCTCTTCAAAACCTGATAACAGGATATCCGCAGCCCTGCGGTTGTGGTACCTATTTAACCACGGGCGCATCGCGGCGACGTCCACCGGCGTCCTCCCCCTTTGAGCCCATGTCCGACTTATCGCCTGACTTCCCACGTTTAAAGCAACGGGAGGAGGGGTGATTACCTCCGCACACCGAGCATTCGTGCTTAAACCTGCAGTTTGACCCCCACTTACACTGCCCGTCATTAAACTGCCAGCAAGACCCCGGACGTTTTTGCACGGCCGACGGGGTGGGGGTGGTTCCACCCATCCCGCCGGCCCCCCCGAGAAAGGAAGATAGACCCCCTTGGGCCGATGCGGGCCGCGTCATAATAGACAGCCATAGCCCGATGTCCATTTGATCCCAGGAGAGCGTAGGACGCACGGCCAAGCGCTGGCGAAACTGCTCGTCGTATCGCCACCAACTCAGTCCCCCATAAACCCTACACGCCGTCCAAATCTGATCCTGATAGCAGAAAAGCGACGAGCATCGCTCAGGATATTTTTCCCCCATCACACTGGCCAAAATTGAAAACCCCCTAATCCAGTTACCGTAGGTCTTAGGGATCTTACGGTACTTGTATTTCTCCTTTTCTTTTTCGGAGTCTTTTAACTCCTTCTCAGGAGGAGGAACATCCTCTAGGGGAATCAAAGAGAATATCTCCAGGAATTCCCCCTTCCAGATTTTTTCCTTAACCTCCTGCTTCAGGTGCAGGCCCAGCGGGCCCGACCAACACATATAGGAAGCCCCGTTAGCCACCGGGGCCACAACCGTAACCGGAGCCTCAAGCATACTAGCCCCAGGCTCCACCCCCGAGACCGTTGCATCCCCTGCCGCAGCTACCACCGGGGGAGATAAAGCCTGCAACGGGGCCTGTGCGGGGACCGCCACGGGCCCAGTACCCATCACGCCCGTACCAGCCAACCCCCCTGCTTCCCACACCCCCCGCAGCTGCGCATCCAGCTGCTGTGATACAGAAGGAATCCCTGGAACCCCGGGCGCAGACAAATGCAGCAATACCCCTTGCAAACCCCGCATCAAACCCTCCCACGCAGGCGCCAAACCAGACCCCGGTAAAAAACCACACTCACCGGTTGGTGGTAGCAGCCCAGGCGCCGCTAGGCCGGAAGGCGCCAGACCCGCAGCGGGGACCGTAGGAGGAGCACCCGCCACCGACTGAATCACCGGAGGGGGCACCTGTTGCCCCACCGGAGCATGAGAAAAATGAACATCCTGAGGATAAGAAACAGAGCCATCAGCGACCCTCCCCCCCAAGTGGGGCCCAGTGGGCCCATGACCCTCAGCCAACGCAGCACGGGCAGTCATCGAGGAATGGGGAACCGGGGAGGGGGTCCATACCTCATCCTCCCCTTCTGAGTAGCCCGACAGGGACCCCTCCGCAGGAGGAGCTGGGCCGGACGGCCGTGGAGGCAAGCGGGACGCCCTCCGTACACTCGCCCGTCTGCCACGTGCCTGGGGTGCACGGGGCCTCCTCCCCCCGCTGGGGGGACCATGAGGCGTGGGCACCACCGGGGGCCTTACCGGAGGCGCGGTAACCACCGCTAGACCTCCCGGGGAGACAACACCGCCAGACCGGAGGATCCTGAGCGGCGTGGAAGTAGGTAAGGCCGGGGAAGCGCTCTGGCGTGGGCCTGAAGCCCGACGGGCGGGCCTCGCGGCCGGCGACGGCCCGCCCTGGATAATGGGTGGGAGCGGGGAGACCTCCGGAGAGGCAGTAGGCCTTGCGGCCTGCAAGCGAGCACTACGGGGCAGGGATGGGGAAGGCCGAGGCCGTCCCGGCGTACTCACCGGCCTCGCGGGAAACGAGCGCCGCCGTCCCTCTTGATCTCCGGGGCTCCGACTCCGGTACCCACCGCTGGGGCCTGCAACAGGACTCAGGCGGGCGGGGGGGCGCGAAACACGCCTGCCCGACCCGCGACCAGCCTCAGGAACGGGGGCTCCGGACGGAGTCCCCCTCAGCCGAGCCATCTGCTGCTGGAGGTGAGCCCCACCATCCAGCAGCGCTTCAGCCCTAAGGGCCGCTAGAATGTGCTCCACATCCATGCCTTAGGCCGTTTCACTAAAGACACGAGCAGAGAGAAAGATTTTCCCTGCTGTGTCCGTTTGAAATTAAAATGGCTGCTGACTCCAAGATGGAGGGGTCCTTAAATACCCCAACCCACAGCCACTCCCCCACCAGCACTGTCATAGGTGCCACTCACACCCCTCACTCATACATGCCCCCTCCCACCTAGGCTTTGCCTGTTTCCCGGGGAACTTATGTCTTGTTCCATTAAAGATAAGACACTAAGCCACCAGGGGTGGGTTTTTTCTTTGGATGTTTGTTTCTGTTTCGTTCTGTAGTTGCCCATAATTAATTTAATTTTAGGTCAAAGGTTTCCTACTTTTCTGAAATATTAAATTCTCCTACTAGAGTGTTTTCTGCTTAGAGAAGAGAGTAAATAATACATTGTATGTTACAGCTTTTAAATGCATAATGCAGTCTTAACCCTTTAAGATCCTGATGGTCCCTTAAAGACAATGTTCATTCATAGAATCCCCCATTCATTTCGCATCAGCTGTATAGAGTGCTTGTGTGCATATAAATGAGATATTCTCTGGATAGTATCTGTAAGGAGTAAGGGTAGGCCTGGTCCTTACATCGTTAAACTCTTTTATTTTCTCTCTGTATAAATAATTATTTGCACTAGATGAATGTAGAGTAATAGTCTTTGGTCCAATCTACCTAGGTATCTTTGTAACACAGGCCACGGGGAAGGATGCAGCAGCAGGGAGCGACATGAGACTTTTGTCATGCAAGGAATTGTGGTGGAAATGGAAAACTTAAGGCCAAATTAGCCGAGTTGGAAAAATTCTCCAATTGAGCTGAATGGGAACATTTTTCCAAACAGACTATTTTGAACTTAAGTTTCAAATTCCAATGTCAATTCCCTGCTCAATTGGAGAATTATTTCAGCTCGGCTACTTTGGCTTTAAGTTTGAAATTCCCCTTTTAATTCCCCGCCATTCGGTCTATCATGAATAAAGCCCATTGTGACTGTGGCAGGTTCTGCGAAGGTCCACATAATATCATTGCATTGTCCCTCCTGGTCCCGCTATCCTGTGCTGGGGTATGATTCTCCAAAATATATATATTTTTTTAAACGGCATTTAATTAGTGTGGAAAACAGAGACAGGATTAGCAGCCGGCTAATTAATTATTGTTAAACGCTTCTTATAATTTTCTTACATTTGCCTGCGTCCTCTCTGAGGACCTGTCACAAACATTTGCTTTAAAAAAAAACAAACCCAGGGATTAATATTTCTAGAGACCGTGTGAATTTAATCCGGAGCGATATCCAGCTGTGTGCGAATATTACAGCAGACACGGATAGATTTACAGTTTGTCTGTCGCTGTTACTTCCAAACGTTTTTATTAAGCGTCTTGAATGGAATTCCACTTTCTACCACTGACTCGTACACTACAGGGGCAAATCAGGCAGCTCCAATCTGACCCGAAATGGATTCAGATGGGGCAAATTATGATCACTATCCAGCATATCACACATCCTCTACATACAGAGTGTATCACCAGTCGTGACCTGTAACCCGTGGTCAG